>CAJDSM010001244.1:0-11412 GCA_903981925.1 Ostrea lurida
AAAGTTGAATCCGTGATAAAACTCCTTTAAAAAAGAATTGTGATCGCTGTATCTTACATGTACTTGTACACTCTGTAACTCAACAACTCATCGAAATAACTTGGTTAAGCATTTTAAACATTAAAAATGCAAGTATAAAATTCAGCTTAAAATGTGCCCATGCCTCATTAATGCACTTGTTCCGGCCGGGCTAAGCCCTGTTTACACGATATGATTTGTAACAGCTGATTCATACATCCGACTTCATTGTTTCATTTATAAGTGGTTTATACATTTATTGCACGGCAGTGAGGGGGATATGAAGAATTATTCAGCCTAGAAAAATCATATTCCCCATATAAATTGTTTATTATACCGAATCAAAACAAGGCTACACTGTTTGTAATGGAAAAAAATCGGGGGAAATCGTGACTTATTTTTACTTTTGTAACAATAATTCAATCTGCAGTAAGTATCAAAGATAAAAACAAATACTAGTAGTTTCAAAGTACCTTGCCATGTTTGTTGTCGTCTGCGTCATTCGGAACACTCGGGTTTGTTCATTGAACTGGAAACGAAAGTGAAACAAGAGACTTCCGACGTTTTGTAGCAGGGTAAGCACGACGGTCACGTGACCTTCTCGGTCATTCAGAATCTGTTTTAAAAGGGATTCTTTAAATGAAGTAAAATAATTGTCAAACAGGTACTTCATTTATTATTTTTGTTTTGTTAACGTAATAGGAGAGTCGTTTCATTCTTCAACGAATATTAGGAATTTACAGGCGAACTCATCATGTAAAATAAAGAAGCAATTCGTCATGGGATTTCCAAGTGAAAATTCGACAAATCAATAGATAATTAAACAAGTTCTTTGGTTTGAATATGCTGTGGCTTCAAATATTTTATATTATGTATATTTTGATTGATGCTTTGTACAAAATCTCAACCTGCAAATCAGATTTGCATGCAGTATAGCCAGTCCAGCAAATGATATCTCCATCATCATGTGACACAGTTCCGGGGTATGCCTTTCAACCGCAACACTTTCTGCACCTTTGCACATCATCATGTTGGTACTTTAACATTTTATAAATCAATTTAGCTTCTCCATTGGAATTTGCCTTATGCATGGACAGAATTAGGATTTTAGTGAGGAGGTGTAGAAAAAATGTTAGTCGATTCTGTACATTTCTTGGAAATAGCTTAGATTAAGAATACTTAAAAATTTTAGCGGCCAATATGCTTTGCATCAAAATGATCTTGTATAAGAGTTGGGCTCTCTCCGTTCGGTTGCAATATAGGTAATACCAGTTTATACCCAAGTATTTACCGAAGTCGCCCTAGAACACCGCATTCTCGAGGCTAACTGTTTTTTCATGATGGACGATGAGACGAATAGCTACATCATTAAGCGTAATAAAATAGTTTTCCGTTCCATCATTCCTTTGACACTTTCATCGTGAAAAAAAATGTTTATTGTATTAATGAAAATGTTTGCTATATTTCTTATCCAATACATTTCTTGATATCAGTTGCAGGTATTGACTGCAGTTCTTGGCAGGTGCAATGAAGTTTTGTATAGATGCGTTTTGGGAAAATCAGGTGAAAGCCTCTGTACACAAACAGGTGGGTGTTTAATCTCAAAACCAAAAAACCTTAATTGAAATGCCTTGCATGGATATTTGTACTATGAAAATATGTGATACTACATGTAATTTTGGTGCAACGTATGTGACACATTTCGAAAAAAAAATTCTCATTATGATATCGATGCTTGAAACCAAAAGTTTGGAAAACTAAAGACAATACAATCATTAAAATTTGTTCGTTTATGCTTTAGCTGCATATACCTGAAAAGTAAATTACATAGCCCGATGGGTGGTAGCAAAAGTATCAAATTGACGAAAAAATGTATATATTTTTTACAGTCCCCAACTGGTTTGTAAAACCGGAGGGGACTATAGCTTTCCTCCGTGTCTCTGTCTGTCACCCTGTCCCAGTTTTCTAAACCCCTTAGATAAAGAACTGGTTTTTATGCAGGTAATGAGTTACAGATCAAGGTCGAGTTTCGTTTCGGTGATTTTTGATGGAGTTGTGCCCCTAAACTTTGAAAAATTACCGAACGTTCTGAACAGATTTCCACACTTCTTTCCTAAACGCTTTGAGATATTGAACTGATATTTTCTATTCTTTGAAAAATTACTGTAATGACCAGTTTTTCGGACATTTTTCCTAAACGTTTTGAGATATTGAAATTATGTTTGGTACGAAGGTGTATATTAAGGGGGAATTTGCCATCGTCATAATGTCTGACTTTCGTTCGAAACATGGATGAAAATGTCACTATCAGGGTTATATGTCAATTCACGTCAAATTTAAATGGCTAGGTGAGTAGCTCAGTAAGTTAGCACGTTGCCCTCTGAACTGCAGATCGCGGGTTCGATTCTAGCAGGGGTTTTAATTTTTTTTTTCAAATTGCTTTCTACTAAAATTGCATTTTTTGACGAAATAGAGTGAATTTGAATTTGTTATTTTCAAAATATTATTTAACACATCCTAGATACTTTTCACGCACGTCAAATTTCTCTGATGTAGCATTCCACCGTAATGAATTACAGATCAAAATCGAGTTTCGTTTCTGTTCGTTGATATCTGATGGAGTTGTGCCCTTACCTTTGAAAATATACCGTGATGATCAGTTTTCCAGATTTGTTTTCTAAATACTTTTGAGATATTGTACGGATTTTTTTCTTGTACGTTGCTGTTTATTAACGAGTTAAAGATTGAGTTTGAGTTTCATTTCGGTTTGTTGATTTTTGATGGAGTTATGCCCCTTTAACTTTGAACATTTAGTGTTATGACCAGTTTTCCGGGCTTTTCTTCTAAACACTTTGAGATATTGAACTGATTATGCCACCGCCACAAAGTGGTCGGGGAATACAGTTTAACCCTTGTCCGTTGTCGCATAATATACCCGGAACCATTCATGATATCCTAAATCGTTCCGTTTTTCGTAACATGTTCCGCCTGCCGAATGAGAATAATTAATAAATTTTGAATACTTTTGAAATAATTTCTGATAAACAAAAGAATAAAATGATAACTGCGTGATTTAATTTTACACGATAGTCTGTCGGAAAAGCATGTATATTTGAAATTTTCTTTAAATGAAATTATTATTTTCATCAGAATTTCTTGTTAAAAATGTTTGCATAGATGAAACTCGGTGTGGAACAGAGTAGTTTACCTGTGCCAGTACATGAAATAGAAGTGTATTCAGTTTGCTGCTTTACGATGCAACACTATGTTTTTTCTGTGTTCTTATAATATGACTTTCTTTGTAAATGTCGACTTCGCTACAATTACAAGTCATTTATTCTGTTTGTTAATATGTAAATAAAATATGTGTCACTAGCAAGGCAAACCAGTTCCTATATACGTGTTGATTAAATTTTAAAATCAATTTATTGTTCGTTTGAACTTAATTAGAACATAATGTTTTTATTAAGGTAATAAAGACATTAATGATTTGACGAAACCATTAACCTACAGATTTTAGTGAATTAAATATTAGCATGTACCCGCGTATCATTAAATATTATCATAAAACTACCTACTACAGCCAAAGCTTAGTAGTTGCTTGTTGATGCATTTGGTGAGTGAAGTGGTCCCACACACCCCATCTAACAAACTTCCACCTCCTGCTCCGAAAAGCAGGATCTTTGATTGGCAGATTTAAACTCAGTATATGGCAGCAGCGTGTCTTTCACATATTAAGAAACAGACATATAATGTTTATTAGTAATTTGACTAGAATCGTATAGTAATTGATTATTGATTAACCCATAAAAGTATAACTATAAAAGTAACAGTTGTCGTTACAAACATTTCAACTTTCAAAATCTTAAAAAATTATTAGGCTGAACCAATTATTACGTGCAACACAATTTTACGCGGGCCGGAACTCTATGATGGCCAGGAACGAATATTATAGTATTTAGCGTGTCCGGCCGGAACGCTTAACTGCCTACATATAACGTATATTATGCGACACCGTCCTTCCGCAATGAGCAGTTTTCCCGGACTTTTTTCCTAAATGCTTTGAGAATGAATTGATTTTTAAAAGCTGGTATATTTTAATGAATTACAGATCAAGTTTGAGTTTCGTTCCGGTTCGATGATTTTTGATGGAGAGTTGTGCCCCTTCAACTTTGAAACGCTTACTTCTTTTATGCAGATTGCTTATATCAGTATGCATGATGTGTCAATAAATGCTTTTTGAGATACTGAACTTATTTCTTATATAGAAACTAAGTTGAGCTTTAAATTTGAGTTATTACTACTTCCAATTTAACCTTGTTGGCTAACTTGGCACATGTACGGATGCTTTAAGTCATAGTTCAAGGTCATACAACATTACAGTCCGTCAAATAATTAAGGCGCCAGTAGGGGACATGTATTGCTTAATATACAATAGTCACAGAATGCTTGTTATAATAATGAATAATTCATCGTGTCATTCAGAACATCGTTCCAGCTTATGCACAACAACGAAATTGATTCCGCGATGTAATTAAATATGGACAAGTTTTGAAAATATAACAGAAACACGAAATGAAATAAAAAAAAATCAATCAGTGTATTGGTGGATGGCTATCCAGTGTTTTGACTTGTTTTGATTTTTAAAAAAATTAGGAGAAATTTGAACCAACTGAGGCAGACGTCGTAAAAAGAGATGTATGCCTACTCGTCTCATATAGTCACTGATACCGTAATTTTCACTACTAAGTCACAGAGACAAAAAGATATCATATCTGGATGATCTTTATTTACAAGCATATAATTAGAAACTAGATGTGTCGGTGCGACACGAATGCCCCCGCCTACAGTGAAGTCTAAATGAGTGAAATTCGTGAAGGTTGAATTGAAGTTTTCAAATGCTGAACTGTGGTGGATCCATATATCAAATATGAGTTGAATGTGAAATGCAGAGATAATGAACGGAAACTTTTCGATTCTTTTTTTCTAAGTTCAAGAGAGCTAATCTGTCAAAATCATCGGACCATGACCAATTTCGAACTTGATCTGCAATATTCCTGTGATATATCCATTATCAAATTGAGTTGAAATGTGCTGAACCGTTGCAGAATAATGAACGGAAACGAAACATTTCTGATTTTTTTCCAAGTTTCAAGAGGAGCTACTCTGTCAAAAAATCATCAGACCATGACAATTTCGACTTGACTTGCATATTTCTGTTGACGTATCCATATATCAAATTTGAGTTGAATGTGTGCAACCGTTGCAGAGATAATACACGGAAACGAAAAATTTTCTGATTTTTTTTTCAAGTATCAAGAGGGCTAACTCTGTCAAAAATCATTCAGACCATGACCAAATTCGAACTGACTTGCATATTTCTGATGACGGTATCCATTATTATCAAATTTTGAGTTGAAATGTGTGCAACGTTGCCAGAAGATAATACACCGAAACGAAAATTTCTGATTTTTTTTTCAAGTTCAAGAGGGGTTAACTCTGTATCAAAAAATTCATCGCGACCATGACCAACTTCGAACTTGACCTGCTTATTTCTGTGATGTATCCATATATCAAATTTGAGTTTGAATGTGTTCATCATAAATTGCTGCATACAATTTTCCACAAATGTTTCCTTGAGACAACGGGCTTGTGATCCAAGGCTTTCAAAGTCACTTTAAAAAAAGTCAGATCACTCAGATTCTTATTTCAACAGTTTTTGAGCTCACCTTGAGCCGAAGGCTCAAGTGAGCTTTTCTGATCGGCCTTTTGTCCGTCGTCTCGTTCTGTCTGTCTGTCTGTCCGTCCGGTCTGTCTGTTCCGTCCGTCCGTCCGTCTGTCTGTTAACTTTTTGAATTTTCGACTTCTTCTCAAGAACCGGCTGGGCCAAATTCAACCCAAACTTTGGTACCACCATCCTTGGGTAAAGGGGCTTCAAGTTTCTTCAATATTGAAGAAACAGGCCCTCATCAATAGGGAGATAATACGAAAAATGCAAAAATAGGGTGGTGTCATTTTAAAAATTCTTCTTCTCAAGAACCACTGGGCCAGAAGCGAAATTTATATTGGAAGCTTCCTGATATAGTGAGATTTCAAGTTTGTTCAAATTCATGACCCCCGGGGTACGATGGGGCCACAATAGGGGATCAAAGCTTTGACATTGTTATATTAGGAAAAATCTTTAAAAATCTTCTTCTCAAGAACCACTGGGCCAGGGAAAGCGAAATTTATATCGGATTTCCTGATATAGAGGAGATTCAAGTTTGTTCAAATCATGATCCCCGGGGGTTACGAGGGGCCACAATAGGGGTATTCAAAGATTTCTTACACATGATTGTATAAGGGAAATATCTTTTTGAAAATCTTCTTCTTAAAAACACTTGAGGCCAGTTAAAGCTGAAATTTATATGGAAGCTTCCTGATATAGAGGAGATTCAAGTTTGTTCAAATCATGACCCCGGGGGTAACGAGGTACGATGAGGCCACAATAGCGGTGATCAAAAATTATATAGGAAATCTTTTAAAATCTTTTTCTCAAGAATCCATTGGACCAGGAAAGCTGAAATTTATATGGAAGCTTTTCCTGATATGAGGACATTCTAGTTGTTCAAAATCATTTGACCCGGGGAGTACGATGGGGCCACAAATAGGGGACAAAGTTTACATATATTTATAGGTAAAATCTTCCTTTCTCAAGAACCCACTGGACCAGGAAAGCTGAAATTTATATGGAACCTCTTGATATAGAGTGAAGATTCAAGTTTGTTTCAAATCATGACCCCCGGGGGTACGATGGGGCCCACAATAGGGGATCAAAGTTTACATATGATTATATAGGAAAAACTTTAAAAATCATTTTCTCAAGAAACCACTGGGCCAGAAAAGCTTCTGATATAGTGAAGATTAAAAGTTTGTTCAAATCATTGACCCTACGGGTGGTAATGTGGGCCACAATGAGGGATCAATATTTTACATGGGCAAATATATAGGAAATTCTTTTAAAAATCTTCTTTATTGAAACCAGGACGAGTGGATATTTTACCTGAAAGGCTCCTGATATGGTTAGATTAGTTTGTTTAGATAATGCCCCCCCCCCCTCCCCTTGCGAGGGTTGGGTTGGGCTACAAATAGGATTAAATTTGCTACTACTGCTCTTCTTAGTGAAGCAGTGCTCAGTCTTTGAGCGTGTGCCCACTGGGCCTCTTGTTAGCTACAACCTAGCCAAAAGCTGATCAAAATTTGTCCGATTGTCTGTTGTCGTTTTGTTGTCGTCGTCGTCGGCGTCGTCGTAAAACTTTTCACATTTTCAACTTCTTCTCAAGAACCGCTGGGCCAATTTCAACCAAACTTGGATACACATCATCCTTGGGGGTAAAGGGGCTTCAAGTTTCTTCAAATGAAGGACCAGGCTCCCTTCAAGGGGAGCATTAATCACGAAATTGCAAAAAATAGGGTGGTGTCATTAAAAATTCTTCTTCTCAAAACCCACTGGCCAGAAAAGCTGAAATTTAATATGGAAGCTTTCTGATACTTAGTGGCAGATTCAAGTTGTTCAAATCATGACCCCCGCGGGTAACCGATGGGACCACAATAGCGGATCAAAGTTTTACATGTGATTATAGAGGAAATTTTTTTTAAAATCTTCTTCTCAAGAACCACGTTTGCCAGGAAGGCTGAAATATATATGGAAGCTTCCTTGATATAAAGGAGATTCAGTTCTGTTCAAATCATTACCCCCCGGGGGTACGATGGGCCACATTGGGATCAAAGTTTTTACAGAATGATTATAGAGGAAAAATCTTTTAAAAAAAATTTCTGAAGACCACTAGGCCAGGACAAAGCTGAAATTTATATGGAAGCTTCCCGATATAGTGGTGAAATTTCAAGTTGTTCAAATCAATTGGACCCCCGGGGTACTATGGGGCCCCCAATAGGGGATCAAAGCTTTTTACAATGATTATATTAGGAAAAAATCTTTAAAAATCATTCTTCGTCAAGAACACTGGATCAGAAAGCTGAGATTTATATGGAAGCTCCTGATATTTAAAGGAGATTCAAGTTTGTTTCCAAATAAGACCCCCGGGGTACGATGGGGCCACATAGGGATCAACAGTTTTACATTTGCAGATAATATAGGGAAAATTCTTTAAATCTTCTTTCATCAGAACCACTTGGTTTAGGACAAGCTTAGAAATTTCTATTGAAGCTTCCTGATTATAGGGAGATTCAAACTTTTTGTTCAAATCATGACCCCCGGGGTACGATGGGGCCACAATAGAGGATCAAACTTTTTATTCATGATTATATAGGCGAAAATCTTTAAAAAATCTTCTTCTCAAGAAACCACTATTATAGGCCGGAAAGGCTGACATTTATATGGAAGCTTCCTGATTATAGTGGAGATTCAAGTTTTTGTTCAATCATGACCCCCGGGGTACGATGGGACCACTTAGGGGATCAAAGTTACATACAGATACATAGGAAAATCTTTTTAAAAAATCTCTTTCTCATCTGAAACCACTGTTGCCAGGAGGCTGAAAATTATATATGAAGCTTTGATATAGAGGAGATTCAAAATTTGTTCAAAGTGGAGATTCAAGGGTTTGTTCAATTCATTGACCCTCGGGATATGATGACGGCCCCTAATAGGGATCAAAGTTTTACATTTGCAGATATATAGAGAAATTCTTTAACAATCTTTTTCATTGAACCAAAGAGTAGATTATTTACCTTGAAAGCTTCCTGATATGGAGTAGCTTTAAGTTGGTGCAGATAATGTTCTCCCCCCGACATAGGTTAGATTTAGTTACAGTGGTGATTCTAAATCCCAAACTACATGCTCTTCTTAGTGAAGCAGCTGTGCTCAGGTGAGCGATGTGGCCCATGGGCCTCTTGTTTAAACATTATAAATTTCACACCTCCTAACCCTTCCATCAAAAATTCATCATGATTTTATCTCAAATATTCTTGGGACATGATTTACTGTGGATCAAGGTCATTTTCAATGGCCAAGGTCACTCAAAGCATAATCATATACAGGGGAAAAGTTACCTTATTAAACAGTTTAAATTAATATTGAAGATGTATTCCAACAGCAAATGGTTTCAGGTAAAGATACTTCAAGGTTCATTTTTTTTGAAAGGTCAAGCGTCCACTGAGAATATGCATCAAATGCAATTTGAAAAAATCTCCTTATCTTCAACAGTTTTGAACAAGTATTTGATGCATATATCACATAAATAATTAAACAAAGCAAATTACTTTTATTTGATTGATATGATTATTTATTGTTTTTACGTCCACTCGAGAATATTTCACTTCATATGGCAGACTCCACCAATGGCCGGTGAAGGGCTGCCAAAAATTTAGGCCTATGCTCGGCACTCAGGGCCTTTGAGCAGGGAGGATCTTTTTCGTGCCCAACACCTGCTGTGACACGGGGCCTCGGTTTTTCCGGTCTCTCCGAATGACCGCCCCATTCAGTTCGCCTCTTTACACACGCAAGGGATGCTGAGACACTATTCTAACCCGATCCCCACGGTCAAATTACTTTTAGTCAAAGGTGACTTTAAGGTATTTTTGAAGGTCAAGGTCCTTTAAAAATATATATGTCATTGAGAAGATATATTCTTGCTATGAGGGAAAAAGTCCTTAGGCAAATGACTAATGGGCAAATGGTCACACAAGTTCATTTTTGTAACGGTTGAGGTCACTCAACATTTACGTTATCATTAATAACCTTTTATCTCAACAGTCATTGGTCTTGTGTTAAGTCATCGTCAAATACGTATTTCAATTCGAGATTAAATGTTAATTCGGGGGGCATATTCATCAGTTTTACTGATATTCTTGTTCAAAAGAAAAGAAGCAGGCAGGCGACAGATGTTTTCGCTGGAAGATGTGAACTTGTATCAACGTTATAACGTGGCTCTTTAGGGCTAAGGAGAAGCCATATTATGGATTTAGAACTTTTTCATTTCAATAAAGATTCGATAAAAATCATTAAAAAGGTGACCCGGGTAAGCGATATTGCATTCGGGTCTCTTGGTTTTGATTGATTGATTATTTTTTGTTTTTCGTCCCGTCGAGAATATTTCATTCTTAATGAGGCGTCACTATTGCTGGTGAAGGGCTGCAAATTTAGACCTGGGGCCTCCGCTTTTAAGGTCATATCCGACAGACTTGTGATTCTCAATTCTAAATGCTGAGCTCTTGGCGAAGGAGCACTCACTACCTATTTTCACGTTTTAGGTTTGACGCGGCCGAGCACGGGGCTCGAACGCATGACCTCCCGATCACGAGGCGAGAGCTCTACCGCTGATGGAAATATTTGACACCGATTATAAAATGCATTTGACACATATCTTCTATCTTTATTTCAAATAGGTGAGCGATCGACTTTTGATAACATTGCAAAGAACAAGACTATCCAGTCCAGCTCGGTTTGGGATGATGACCTGTATCGTTATGATCCGCAACACCTGATCGATGGCGTCCGATCGGCGCAGACTCCTTACTGTGCGGCGACCAAGGAGGAATCACAGCCATGGTTTGCAGTAGATCTAAAAAATGTGTATCAAATTGACCACGTTCATGTTTACACTGGTAAGGCTATAAAGGAAATTGAAGGAAATTGACAAGTTTAAAATTCATTAGTGTATGTAGTTATTCACACGCCAATATAACTTTTTTAGTATGAATTCATGCACCGTTATCGGATACTTATAATGACACTCAGTAATACTTTCATAATCCTATAAAATACAGAGAGAGAGAGAGAGAGAGAGAGAGAGAGAGAGAGAGAGAGAGAGAGAGAGTGAGAGAGAGTGTGTGTGTGTGTGTGGATCGTGGTCAGAATATGTCCTCTGTATCTCTTGCTTGTCGAAAGAGGCGACTAAATAGAACGATTCCGCAAAAACCATGGTCACAATTAGAGACACTGTAAAATCTAATTTCCGTGGAAATGAGGGGTTATTTATATTCGGTCTTTCTTGCCCCCTCGTTTCTGTCTAACTCTTCATAAAATATGTTTAATTAATCCAGGAGATTTCTCCGCAAGAAATGAAACTGAAAGCGTTCAATTTCATACGGAATCGACGATAACCATCGTCATTTGAAATACATATTTTCCGCAGTCTTTTACCCATGTGTCACCTCATTCAGTAAGCCAATCTTGAGACCAAAGAGAGGTGAAATACTGATTTTACTTTTAGTAAATCGCACAATAATGGAACTTCCCATTTTCTGTGAATACACTTATTCTGAATATGAAAGAAGGTCATACCTGTTTTTTCTTTGTTAAGCGTCAGGTCAGAGTAGCAAAATTAATCCTAATTACCTACCAGGAAAAAGGAGCGAAGATGTATACATGTAGGATTAAACATTCTTTTTGAA
>CAJDSM010001245.1:8358-35889 GCA_903981925.1 Ostrea lurida
TGTATATTTTGGTTGTATTATTTATGTTTATTCTTGCAAAATTGTTACCCTAGCTGGTCTCTGCTGTGCCGCCATTTTTTTCTCGTGTTTTCATCATACTTTATGAATTACCCGCTGTTTTCCTTTTCTCTTTGCTTGCAGTCAATTTATTTGATTACACAGCAACTCTTCATGCATATTAACATTTATTACTTTGTTTGTTTTAAGATTTTGTAATATACACCCACTGTATTATATAATGTGATAGTCTAGGGCAAAAATCAACATTGTTTACATTTTCCATTATACTTGGCGTAGTTTGTATCTTGTAATTTATGATACATTTATTGTACAGTAATTGTGGAGATTTTTATCTTAAATTGTAATATTGATTGATTTTATTAAACCTTACCTTTACCATTACATATTGTTTTTCAGTCTTTACCTTATTCACACGTTCTGAATAAATGATCTCCATCTCACATCAGACTGTGTCCGGTTATTACTTTACTGACTCTCAGCCAGTACAATAATTTAATTTTTAAAATGTAATATGGTTGAGGACGAATAGAATTGTTTTACTTGCAACAAGACAGATGGTTATTTATAGGCATAACATTGCGCTACGTCTCTCGACACGTTTTCATTTTTTTACAGCCATGGTGTCTGATCAAACAGCAGCCTTCGGCGACAACCCAAACAATATGAATCATTTCAATAGAAATGTTTACGTTTTAAACGTCTCATTCACAATTTCATGTACTGATGGAATGTGGATGTTATTGTTTTGTCTGAATTTACTGCAAATTTTACGAAAATGGGATAACTCGGAAAGATCTGTTACTAAAAGTCCGAAAGTGAGAAGAAAATTGGGACGAGAATTATATGTAAGTAGGGAATACTGTAAACATTAAAAACATCGTAATAATTCATTGTGTTTTCTATTTGAAGACGTGTGTAATTGACTGCTCATTCATTCATCTTAATTACAGTTCATGAATGTACGTCATAGATATTTCATACGGTTTTTCACTAAGCAAATAGTTCTAAATTATTTGAGATAGGCATTTGATTGGATAGAGTATATTTAAAAAAGAGTTTATATTGTTGTAACCTAACGTGGTATAGGGAAACATCAACCCATGCCTTACACAAGTTTGTGTTGAAGGGTTCCCTTCTCGGTCTTACTATGTTTGTACCTATGATACTTTACTAAATGTACTTGATAACATTTCCTCACAATGCTGAGAAACAATGTACGAATGAACTGTAATGAATTTATATTTTAACGAATGAAAAATCAACAGAAATTAAGGTGGAGTCTAAATATCAAAAATACATTTCATTTTTGAAAACACACAAGAATAATTTCTAACGTTTCACGCCGAATGCTTCTCGTTGAGCGCTCACGGACAGCAATATTTAATAAATGTATATTGGGATTTATATATTCGAATGCCATAAATAGTGCATTATCAAATATACAAGATTGTACTTTAGTGACTTCGAAAGTATTCCTCTCTTATTTACAGGATACGGAAAATTGGGGTCCTTATCAGATTGTTCAGGCAGCTATCAGCTTTTTCTGGCATATTGGCCTAACTTGTGATTTCAGCTGTGTGATCGGCGTCTTCATCGGTAATACACTGTGTATTCTGCATTCATTATTAATCCTTGAAATAATTTAGTAAATCGTGAGATCAATCATAAAACTGTCGTAAAACGAGAATAGATGTTTTCACTCTGGGTTTTTATGCATCAACATGCACTTCTTTCTCTTTTCTTGGCATGTGACTGATAGCTTCCTTCTAGCTATGAATTTTAATCACTTACAGGTTACAAACCAGAATTTCAATGTGCAGCGTCAGAGTTAGACAAGCAAACCTTCACTAATAGCTCCGTTTACGTGAAATATGAGAAATGTCATATTAAAAGTATTTCTCAATAACACCAACGACACAAGTCCACAGCTGATACAGAAAACTGCGTGCAGCAATGGCTTCCGATACAGTTTGGAATTAAAGACAGCACTTTTGTGACAGAGGTACATTACTCATTATTCATAAAAAAAGGAATACGATTTTTTTCAAACTGAATACTACTAATGACTATCTATATGGATAAGTTACGGCTCCTGTTAAATAACTGAACAATCGGTTATGAATTCACCTTTGTGAGTTTGAGCCCGATATTATTTAAGGAATGACTTATTATACGAGTAAAACCTGGTTTGGGTCAGTTTACGCTTTATAATACACGAAGTGGATTAAAAAAACGCAAACTGACTCAAACCAGGTTATATTCGTATAATATACCCCAAAATTATAGTAATTCCTTATAATTTAATTACAGAATTAATAAATTACAAATATTTCCCCTGCTTTTATCTATTTGTTGAAATTACAAAAAAAAGTAATTCCGGCTGTTAGTTGGTAAGAGTGTGTGTCCCCATACCAAGTCAGATAATACAAAAATAACTTGCATTTCCAAACTTGAAATTGACCAATCAGAACTAAAGATACAATTAGAATTGAATTATTTCGTGCTACCTGAACTGATTGCATTTATTACAAATATTCTCGATATTGTAATTATTTTTTTAAAGTACCAAGATATTATTTTCGACTTGATACTCTTTAATTCAATTAAACACTAATGAAAATATACATGTCTCCAGAATTATAAAAATACTAGATATACATAAACATCAGAAAATTGCACAATTTCATTAAATAGAATGATATAAAGACCAAAACGTGTTCAAATAACAAATCGTTACTATTAAAAAACTGTTATTGATATGTGTAATCAGGGAAATCATTGTATCATAGACAATACCGGCATAGGAGTTATTGCTCTTGACCAATTTCTAAATCCTAAATGATTGATCATTTACAAATTATCACTAAGTCATATGTTGACTGATTTGTTTCATACCCTTTGTTAGACTGTCATTTTCCTACTAGATTTGACTACGGGTAATCCCGTTTACTTTATTTCGACTAAGGGCTCACGGCGGGTGTGACCGGTCAGCAGAGGATGCTTACTCCTCCATGGCACCTGATCCTATCTTCGCTTTTGTCGGAGGTCCGTGTTGCCCTACACTCGATTTTGTATGTGTTTTTTGGATTATGATTACGTTTGATACAATGTTAACTTCGCCTTTTTGTATATTGATGATCTTGAAAGAGGTGTTATGGCATATAACATTTATAAAATGAGTTACTGGATTTAATATTTCCCGATGTACATGTATATGTGTTACATGTATATTCCACATCTTCATACTTTATATACAACATTTTCTCACAAACAAAATACGTTTCCCTTATTAATTAATTGCTCCCCTGGTATATATCAGTTTGAATGAAACAACATCTTGAAAACCAAAGACAGGAATAAATTTCAATGTCCCTTTGAAAAAGATTAATTTGGATCAATCATAAGCAATGTCCGTTTTCTGAAAATACAACTAAGATAAATGGTCTTACAGAATTAAATAGAGTTTCAATAGTGAGACAGCCACAAAGTCTGTTTGATCTAAAAGAAATATTCATTTTGCAGATGGACCTTGTTTGTGATCATGGATACCTAGCGCAACTTGTGCAGACGATGGTAATGGCGGGGCAGTTGGTGGGAGCAGCTTTTGCGTCTTCTCTGAGTGATAAAGTTGGAAGAAAGACCGTCCTGCTAGGCAGCCATATACTGACGCTGGCTTTCGGTATAGGTGTTGCATTCTCGCCAAACTATACAACTCTCGTGATCTTGAAATTTATTCTCGGTGTTTTGCAACAGGTGAGCACCAGAACCGAAATGCATGATGGTTAATTTCGGATTATGTATCTAGATTTGGGCATAGTTTATGGTATTTCTTAGATTTAAGAATGGCAGAAAATATTCCGTATCAGAAGAAGTTTTAGCGAGACGAAAAAAATTAGCGTTTTCCTCATAAAAAAGTGATATTTTATTTTAGCGAAAAATAAGTTTATCGATTACGCTGTGCATTATTTTGAAAAACTCTACCGATGATTTGGGATGAATTGTTATTGATATCTAATATTAGCAATCTCAAACCCCTTGCTGATAATGCCAAAATATTGACTCCTCGCTAAAATTTCTGCTTACACGGTATTACAAAAACTAATTACTGACCAGATTCACATAAAATCACTTTCCTAATTTACCACAAATTGTAATTCTTTTAATAGGGAATGGTAATGTCAAATGCTGTGTTGGCATTAGAGCTCTTTTCGGAAAGAACGCGATTCTACAGCGAGGCCTTTGGGTTGTTCTTCTGGACGACAGGACTGGTAATCATGTCTCCCATAGCTTATCTAATGAGGCATTATTCGTGGAGATATCTTCAAATTGCAGTAACATGCATCTCCTTATTCAGTTTGGTTCAATATTGGTAAGAATGAGTTATGGTGTGTATGTCTCTCAGTTGATTCGATACGCAAGGGCATGCCATGCGTATGATGATTTTTTAAAGCGAGGCCAACTACTAACCAAAAAGTTGATGTTGCAGGGTTATAACAAATCTCGTTTAAAGTCATCATTTCGCAAATTCTACGGTCGCTATAATGACCTTGTTTGCAATTACAAATTATCACTAAATCATATATGTTGACTGTTTTGTTTCATACCCTTTGTTAGACTTTCATTTTCATACTAGATTTGGCGACGGGTAACCCCGTTTACTTTGTTTCGACTAAGGGCTCACGGCGGGTGTGACCGGTCAGCAGAGGATGCTTACTCCTCCATGGCACCTGATCCTGCCTTCGCTTTCGTCGAAGGTCCGTGTTGCCCTACACTCGATTTTGTATGTGTTTTTTGGTCTATGATTACGTTTGATACTTTGTTACTTCGCCATTTTATATCTTTAATATAATAAAATTGAAAACCAATGAACCGTATTACATTTTGTCAAATTTGACATTTTGTATGAAAGCTTTATATTGACATGTACTGAATGAAAAAAGAAAAAAAAATATGAATATCAATTGGCGAAGCAAACAATGTGCTAAACCTAATCATAGTCCCAAAAAACATATATACAAAGTCGAGTGTAGGGCAACACGGACCTCCAACAAAAGTGAAGGCAGGATGAGATGACATGGAGGAGTAAGCATCCTCTGCTGACCGGTCACACATCTTTTACAAAATAAGATGAAAACAAAATACTCCTTAACACACCAGTGTTAGGATCAGGTGCTAAGAAACATATGGCATCTGGCATGTTTCAAATCATTTGTAAATCCGTTCTTTACATACTAAGTTTGAATACGGATTACTTGGTTTACATGAAAAGGAAAGATAACAAACAGTGATCAATCTCGTGATTAAAGGGTTCACTGTGAGTGTGACAAGACATCGCAAAATGTGTACTCCTTCTACGCACCTGATCTCACTTCTGTCCTATCTAGAAGTCCGTTTATAATCTTTACCTTCGCTTTTTATAATATAAACAGTAATTTGTTTAAGGCAGTAGGCTCACGGTAAGGGAGATAATTCATTTGGTCCCCATTGTGTTTGTTTACAATGGACAATTTATTCAAGCATCTCAGTGATCATGAATATATAAAATGGCGAAGTAACAATGTATTAAACGTAATCATAGTCCAAAAAACACATACAAAATCGAGTGTAGGGCAACACGGACCTTCGACAAAAGTGAAGGCAGGATCAGGTGCCATGGAGGAGTAAGATTCCTCTACTGATCGGTCACAACCGCTGTGAGCCCGTAGTCGAAACAAAGTAAACGGAGTTACCCGTCGTCAAATCTAGTAGGAAAATGACAGTCTAGCAAAGGGTATGAAACAAATCAGTCAACATATGACTTAGTGATAATTTGTAATCGCAAACAAGGTCATTATAGCGACCGTAGAATATGCGAAATGATGACTTTAAACGAGATTCGTTATAACCCTGCAACATCAACTTTTCGGTTATATCTAACACACCATGAACGACTTCAGGCTCCGTTTTAGTTGCAATCAGCACGAGTATAAAATTCTATTTATCACACAACTATCATCAAACATAAATTTTGATTTACTTTCTATTTCACAACCCGATTTTTTCGCCGTGTTGTTGTTTGACGTCATTTATTTGATTGTGACGTCGTCTGCAACGTCACAGTTTGAAGAAGCTTGAGATTACTTATTTTCACTTCATAAAAGACACAAATCCTCTTGGAACAACCTTTTTGACAAAACAATACTAGTATCTTTTACCGTCAATTGTTAACAGTTTAAGGGAATTAGGGTTTGACACAAAGCTAGCTAGGGGTGCATTTTATTTTTATTTCCTTCAAATTGTCTTGTGGTTTTTTTTTCTTAATTTGTTATGTTGGTTTTTTTTTTATTTCTTTGAATTTATTGTTACATGTACTATACTATCTTATTCATCCTTCATGAGTATAAACTGTACATAATACAATATATTATATAGTACATTATATATCTATTAGTACTTACTCATATATATACTCTCTAATACCTACTCAATTATATATACTAATATATACTATATATTAGTATATAATATTATCATATGATAATTATTACTATATTCAAGTTCTCAAGTCAATAGTCTCAGGGTCGGATAAGATATTCAAAAAAGTATAAAAAAGAACACAACAAATTCTCCGTAAAGCTTTAGCGCTATTCATTCTATCTTTAAAGCCTTTACAACTAAATATTTACAATACAGTAACATAGTGACAGTGATTTGACGTCCACGGGTAAGCGGAACGGTTTTTACTGCTAATGTGACGTCAATAGATTATACATCAATGTGGAAAAACTTCGGGAAAATCACAAGAGGACTATTAAGCTTTAGGTTTTAAAGTTTGAAGAAATGTTTTTCTTTTTCACTGTCTCTGGATAGCACCCGCACATTAAACGTTCCGCTTACCGTGACGTCATAAATCACTGTCACTATGTTACTGTTATGTAACAATTTATTTGTAAAGCTTCTGAAGATAGAATGAAAAGCCTAAAGCTTATCGGAGGAATTTTTGTGTTTTCTTTTTATACTTTTTGAATATATATATATCATATTATAATAACTAGATAATAAGATTTTATTTTATATTATAAAATGTATCTGATATGTTTAAATAATCATTTTTCTTTGAAGAAAAAGGGGTGGGGGATTCAAAAATTCATTCGCGTCAGTTCTCTACTGCCTTGCCCTCCTCTTTTTTATTTCCCACACTGGGAGCCTTTAATGTTTCCCCTTTCCTTCTCCAAGCGATCCACTGTGGCTCATGGCCCTGGTTTCAGAACTTCCATGCTTGGGCAGGGTTTAACTTTTGCCTTTGTTTTAGTGGAGTAAATTTAATCAATTCGATTATAATTTTCTATATCATACTGACCATGTATCATTATTTGATAAATATTTATTATGTATCCATATGTTTTTTTTTAAATTAAGTAGATTTCATGTGTAAAATTTAAAGGAGTTTAATGTCATTTACATAGAGCCAACTTGCCAACTGACGTCAACATACGCTGGGGGGGGGTACGATAATAGATGCGCAATTACTCTGTTAAATAGGCTAAACTTACTCGAAATGTCTCTAAATGAAAGCAGGATGACTACTTTATATTCCTTTACTTTTTGTCCAAAATTGAACAGTACATCTTTTTAATTTCCGTAGGTAATGTGCCAGTTTTGTTATTTTCGAAAGAAGGAAATTTGACCCATTTCCTTCAAATATCAGCCCCCAAAATATCATGAGGTCACTGAAACGTTTCAATTTCCCTTTTTAAAAAACCCAGTGATATATGTATCCTTTTCAAGCCATCTTATTCGTAAGTAAAAATTCTATAATTTAATATTTTTAAAGAATATATCGAGGTTACATACAACCAAATTGCCAACTGACGTCAAATTACGCATGGGTAATAGAATGTGCAATTACTCTGTATTTTTTTATTTCTGTAAATGAAAGCAGGATGATTACTTCATATCCAGTTAGCTANGGAGGTAATGTGTAAATTTTTCATATTCTAGGAAGACCGAAATTTTACCCACTTTCTTCAAATATCAGTCCCCATAAAATCACAGGTCACTGAAACGTTTCAATTTCATTTAAAAAATAATGATATATGTATCCTTGTCAAACCATTTTATTTGTGTGTAAAAAAAAAAATCATTTAATATTTTTTTTAAGATTATACCGGGTATACAGGCTTATTTTTCTGCATGACGGAAATCATAAAATTGAAGAGTTTGACTGCCAACCTACGAAAAACGATTGGTTAAATTTCTTTGGAATTTCGACAAAACATGCATTACCACACTATTAATTTATATTCCAATTATGAAAATTGAACATGGGGAAAAAAGGGGGGATAGGGTGAGAATACTACCTTAAATTTGTAAATAATATTGAGGTTAGTCTAACAACAATAGATGGAGACCATTTCATTTATCGGGAATATAAAATGCAAACGTATTCTGAATTTCAAATCTACAGGGTTCAAGATGAATCATTGAGGTGGCTTTTGGCAAACGGGAAAACAGAGGAATCTGAACGAATAATCAGGAAAGTGGCAAAATGGAATAAAATCAATTATGATGACCTCAAGAAGATAGTAGAGAGACGAATGGCTCGTGACCAAAAGGACGCACAAAAAGCAGACGTCGGGAAAACTCAACAACGGGAACAGACGTCGTCCGACACGCTTGTTGTCGAGAAATATTCCTTTGTAACCCTGTTCCGTGGCAAAACCATTTTCATAATATCCTTGATTATGTGGTTTACATGGTAATTTTATTTCCCTTAGAAATATTAATCTTTTACGGTATCAATCCCATGCGTTTAAGCACGAGTAACATCTTAACAGGTATATTCTATTGTTTTCTTAGGACAACCAACTTTAGGACAACCAAACTGTCACCGTACTTGGACACTTGACCCTCGACATCACTGCGGGAAACCGTCTTCCTGAATTTTTCCTATCACAGTTGTGAATTATCGCTGTAATTCTGGATACTTATGCTCCGTTGGTAAGTCTTTTAATGCTTTAAAAGATACTGTATACTTTAATACCTTTCATGTACGAGTGTGCGTCAAAACTACGAAACACATCTTAAAATAAATCAGAAAGTCAGATAAGGAATAATTTCCAAATATTTATTATACGTTACTAAATAAAGCAGTGTGAAAACAAGAGCAATTGATTAGCAGACCTCCCAATTACATCTAAATCTTCTGGATCCAATCGGATCGCCCTAAAAATTTAATTAGTCTCTTAGACCAAGATACATCTGTGTAGCATTTTTCAAAGCATTTCACAACTATTTTGGCACGAAGTTGCTAACAGACAACCTACAAAAAATAAGTGTCACCGATTTTATAACCTCCTTGCAGAGGTATCTAGAGTTCTGACCAGATAAATGTTTTAGCATTGGATCCACTGTGGGCCATAATTAAGCAGAACAACCTGATACCAACCGTTCCTGCTAGTTTGCACAGATAATGACGTCACAGTCGGCGTTGTTTTCACATGCTCTCGCTGCATCCTCGTTCCAAGTAGATCTATGTAATATCTGGCTCCGAACTCTTGTTTCACCTCCTTTAGAATGATGTCATTCACGTAATGAATCGCAAAAACTTGATAAATATATACACCTACATGTTTAACGGGTATAATTCTGACTGAAATGAAGGAAAATAAAACATAATTTCAATTTAGGAAAGAGCAGCATGCGTCTGATGGTATACTTTATCCCTCATGACGTATGCTGGCGGAAAATTTATGCGGTTCCTGTCCTCGTCATTTCATTAAAATATTACTATTATAATATAACATGTAAAGTCAGTGAAGAATACTGGAGCCATGTATACGTATATTCAGTGGACAAATAAATATAACTGGTGCTTTCGAAATTCAAACCTCGCCAGTTTAACAAACACTTCTTTTCATTTTATTTCATAGCATCGGTGTAGAAAAATCGGATGTTTCATCGATATGTGGGTATCTCTACTATGGCCACCTTGTTTAAACATTTTCAGGTATATACATGTCCATCTACTTTAACACAATATTTGGAGGTTTTGTTCTGTCACTGAAAGCTAAGGTGACCATTCCAATTGGTCTTCGTTTGTTGTCGTCTGCCTGCAACAAGTGACATTTATACTTCTATGATAAGATACCATTCAATTCTTTTCAAAGAGCATACCCCACGAACTTGGGTGAAATTGGTCTTATGAAATGGTCAAATTAAAAAAAGTTCAGAATTCTATGTTCTGCACAAATATAGTCTATGCATTTATCAGGTGGTAAGATTTTGAGGTTTACATATTGTTATCTGAATTCTGCATCAGTGTATTTTGAAAGATGATAATATGACTAATGAGTCTATATTGAAGCTTAATCAAATACAAAAAATTCCTGTATGGGGCTACACTCAGGTGGTCGTTTAAAGCATGTGCCTCTTGTTTCATTTTTCAACATTTTGTCAAAAACAAAGATAACAACAGTGATCAAACCCGTAAGTTCCAAATAGAATACAAAACAAGAGTTGGTAACACTGGACCTGGACACACAGAGTGGGATCAGGTGCCTAGGAAGAGTAAGAATCCTGCTGACCGGTCACATCCGCCGTGAGCCCATTTCTTGATGATGGTAAACGGACAATCCTAGTCAAATTAGTGTATGAAAAAGGCTTAACTATTGCTATGAAACATCAGACCAGCATTTGACCATTTTGTATTTTGCTTTTTCATCTAGTTGTAAATTTAAAATTCTATTCAACTGAAATACAATTGCAAACATTTAAGCAAATATACCATGCATTGTGGATTTTGAGTAGATGGCGATAGTTGCTTTGAGACAGCGTCAGTTGAGTACATTTTGGGAAAATGGCGATAACAGGATCATTCAGCATCTTCTTATACACCCCGAACTATACCAACAAATTTGCGGTATGTTGATAAGAATCAATCTTATATATCTTCCATTTATCATGATTAGTTAAATATAGTATACGCATCAATTAGACTGCTTACATTCTTTATTAGGCAAGTATGAATTTTCTTTCATCCTTCTCAAGAATGGTTTGGCCATAGTCTCGCCTCCCGGAACTTTGGTACGATATCTTTTTTAAAGATAATATGCTATTATTTGCTATTGTTCTTTTTTTTATTTATTAGTTAGAAAATGTTTGTCATTTACATTTCAGGCAAAGAAATCTTGGGCTCCGGAACAATATTTTCGGCAATGTTTTCATCGTAGTTGTTGCTTCTTATATTTACCGGAAACACGTGGTGTTGAATTACCTCAGACTTTAAACGGAAGTTAATTTGTGGTATACCAACACAGTGGACTACATCGAAGACATAAATCGGAGACTACAAAATTTTAATCATCATTTCTATATATGATAGATACTGGCAAAGAGGAGAATAACTACAATGAATAAGATATAACCGATTGTTTAAGTTTATACCACGTTTATGGGATTGTATAGCGTGGCATAATTGTATCAGGAAGAGAAATTCTACTAACACTATACAGGGACACCTTTTCCATGGGATTGCTCCAATGTATAGAGAAGCGAATTGATTTATCACCATTCCTGTGTCAATAAAACATAAACCACAACTGACAATGAACATATTTATTATTGGGCGATCTTGCCCGGTGATAATTTCAAGTTGTGGCTACACAGAAGCCCCCCTCAAACAATCAATCAATCAAATTGTGACGTCCCCAAGTGGGCGAATTGAGCACTGGAAACGCAAGTGCACAAACGTCACCAATTCAAATCAATCAATCAGTCAATCAATCAATAAAATCAATCAATCAATAAAATCAATCGAATAATGAAGACAATCAATCATATCAATTGTCCAACAAATCCAATGTCATCAAATAAAACAATTTCAATCAACAATCACTACTGCAAATTTCAAGTTCATTTGCCATGAAGCTGCAGACGAGTGTCACCTCCATTGATGTTGGGGTGCGTGCGAAACGCAAAAACACCAGAGATACCGCCGACGATATCGGCCGTGGAACGGCAAACACCTAAAAATAGAACCAAAACAAGCAGCCCAGAACGTTTGTCCATAAAAGGGCGTGAGAGCGCGGATTTTCAAGTTGATGCAAAGGACCATATACAGTTTTCCCTGGCACTAATGTACCAGCCACATGCTTGGAGAAGTTCGAGAAATGATCGTGACTATCACATAAAAACTAAGAAATGTTTAAACAATATCTGAACCGATGCGAATAAACTTCCCGGAATAATAGAATGTGCAACAACAAACCCCCCTTTTCATAAAAAATCAACAAAGATAATGAGACAGTTCCGGAAGATAAATGCGCATATGCTAGACAAGCTAGAATATGCGTATACACCGATTCCTGTTCAATAAAACACATAAACACATACTGAATAACGTATTTATTGTATTGCGATCTTTGCGCTGATGAATTCAATGTTGGCTACCACAGACCGCCCCGCTCAACTAATCAATCAACAAATTGACGGCCCCATATGAGCAATTGAGCACTGTAAACGCAAGTGCACAACGTCACCAATTAAAATTCAATCAATCAGTCTAATCAATCAATAAAATCAATCATCAATTAAAATCAATCAATAATTTAAGACAATCAATCACATCAATGTCCAAACAAATCAATGTCAATCAATAAAACAATCATATCAACAATCACTACTGCAAAGTTTCAAGTTCATCCATGAAAGCTGCAACTAGTGGGTCACTCCTCCATTTAGTTCGGGCGGCAAACGCAAAAGCACCAAGATTACCCGACGGATATCGGCCTTGAACCAGACTAACCTGAAAATAAACCAAAACAAGCAGTCAAACAGTTTCCAGTTCAAAGGCTGTGGGAGGTGGGATTTTCATAGTTATGCAAAAGACAACAGTTTTGCCCTGCACGTAATTTAACCCAGCCACATAGGCTGAGAATGTTCGAAAATGATTCGTGACGTATCACATAAAGACTAATAAATGTTAAAACAAATATCGAACCATGCGAATGAAACTTTCCGAATAATAGATGGCAACAACAACCCCCCTTTTTCATGAATAAACAACAAAGATAATAGACAGTTCAACGAGATAAAGGCGCATATGCTAGACAAGCTAGATATATGCATATTATCACCGATTCCTGTTCAATAAACCAATAACCACATACGAATGAACGATATTTATTGTATTGCATCTTGCCCGCGGGATAATCAAATTTTGGGGCTACCACAAGCCCGCTCCCCTCAACAATCAATCAATCAAATGTGACGCCCAATGGGCGAATTGAGACTGGTAAACGCAAGTGCACAAACTCCACCAATTCAAATTCAATCATCAGTCAATCAATTCAATAAAAAATCAATCAATTCAATAAAATCAATCAGATAATTAAAGGACAATTCAATCAATCAATTGTCAACAAATCCAATTCATCAATAAAACAATTCAATCAACCAATCACTACTGCAAGTTTCAAGTTCATGCATGAAGCTGCCATGACTAGTGGTGCACTCCTCCATTTGATTGGGTGCGGCAAACGCCACTTGCATTGTCCAAAACGCATTGGAAAGAGCGTATTGTGGAACTGCAAACCCGCCACAAGGAGCCCAGTACCGTGGTGACGGCAGCAGTACTCACTCAAATGGTCACCGCTAACCAGATCCGCCACAAGTTGTAAGAAAATCAATTACACCTGCTACCTATAAAACTTTAAGTACTCCTGGTAAATTATTCAGATAAATCATTCCCAGCCTCTGACAATATTGCACACCCCTAGAATGATGCAGAAAATGGTTGCTTCAAACTTGGTGTTGAAACATGTATATACGCCCCACCTCTTAACTATGAACCTAAGCCCGCCGCCGGATAATGGCTCGGATGCGTCACATCCCTCACCTGCAAAACTATACGTAGCAGAAGGGAAGACCACTATTAAACCTACACCCAGAAAAAAATTGTTATTTCAAAGTCGGTGACTGTAAAAGCCATTTATGCATACAGGTTGGTGCGCCTATATCATTGCACCACAATGGAAAATCAAAATCTGGACTATACTTGCACTCATAAGTATCTAAATCCATGCCCCCTAACTTTGCACACCATGTACAAGCTTTAGCTATTGCAATACACGATTTGATCCGTGGGGGTCCGGCTTAGAATAGCACCCCATCATTCCCTTGCCTGTCGTACAAGCGGCGACCAAATGGGCAGTATACGAATGAACGGAAAAACCCAAGTCCCGTGTCACACAGGAACGTGAACAATAAAGATCCCTCTCCGCCAAAGGACCCAGAGCGCCGAGCCTAGCCCAATATTGTACAGCCCTTCCCGGCAACGGTACGTCTCGACTATGAGCAAAATACTCCCCAGTGGACGGAAAAACAGCACAATAATCCTTTATAACCATTACACGGATTAAACTCGATTGCTCCGTTTACCCTATCAAGAAAATGCTCAGCGTGGTTAACCGGTCAACAAGGAACTCGCATTTCTGGCGCCCAACCCCCAATTGCACCTTAGGACCAATTTTTGCCCAACTCATGCCCCTCCGTCCTTATCGGACTTCTAGATCGATCACTTTCGTATCATGCCTCTAACACTAAAATTTTAATGAGGTTGTCCCCTTGTCCGGATCTGGGACCCGTGTCTTGCTTTTTTTAATGGAGGCTCCGACAACCCAGATATTTAATTTGACCTGTGAAAACTTAAAGAATCGTTATGTATCGTATATAAACTAAATACGCAAAGCTATGAATGTAATATAAATCAATAACAATCTTGGGATATATATAGCCCGATTCGCGAACCGATTCCATTGACCTGGCGCTGGAATAACTATTAGCAATGCCTTTGCTGTCAAGAGTGAGCCTGCCCCAAATGCGTTAAGAGTGGGATTTGGAATGCCTACAGTCAGCCCACTAAATTAACCAACGGGGCAGTATGAATAAGTTGCAACTAGTAAGGACAGCGTGAAGTGACAAAATAGTTGGCCCCTCTTCATGTGATTAAACCCCACGCGTAATTTAACTGGCCTGTAGTGGAGTTTATAACCTGACATGCCAGTACCTACAGTATAGTGCCGGATTTCCTAATTGAACTGTCTTCAATGAAAAACTAATAGCAAAATTGTGCGCTTAACTGGAGTATTGTATCCTTGTATGAATAAATATGCAAACAAGTGTATGTAATATCCCAGGTGTGAATATGTTACAGAGAAAAAGGCTCAAAAACCACATGTATTTGCCTATTGGTATGCCTTACGAGATTTTAATAAGTCTAATTACACTATGAAAAAAGCTTGCCTCTGATGAGCTATGAGGAGCTGAGGTTTGTTGTTGTGCTGACGCTGCTAGCGCCACAGGTTGAAGGAAACCCACTGTTAAGCTATAGAAACAGTATTATTTGGTTTCCCATGAATATGTTGTGCTTGAACTGAAGTGTCCAACAGACCACATGAAACCGAATAGATGACTGTTAAGAATTTTACCAAGCCATATTGCACACATGAAATATATGCTAGCCATCCTCCTACAACCCCATAACTATACTAACACAACTGGTACAAGTTCTAAAATTTATTGAAGTATTAAGATGAAACATGAAGACAACCCATTTTGTGGCCACATGAAATATTCCATTGACTCATAAAATAAACACTCGCAACTCCTAGTAACTAAAAGCCACCAGCACCGGACATGAAATCCACTTCACTAACAGAAAAAATACACAACATTAAGGCCATTTCTTAAAACTTGACTATTGTATTGATTGTCTTAACCATTTGTGAATGTTCGATATAGTTGTGATGCTTTAGGACCAACCGTTGATAGTTGTTAAAGACAACGAATGAACGCCCCCGCTGCCAAAAATGGCTTTGTAAAAAACATTTAGCTTGCCCCACCAGGCTCTGAGATCAATTCAGAAGTTCCTTGACCCAAATTCCCAAGTATCATAAATGCCAAATATGATAGTTTAATCTAAAATGACCGATATCTAGATGTGAGGATATGAACAGATGTCATGGTTTTGAAAGAATCACATCACCACCCACTAATCTACATTATCTTGAAATGTATTGCATAAGGAGATCACAAAATTGCTGCTAATCCACATGGCTGCTGCGAAATTAAAAATCGCCATAATTTAATGAAAACATGTCAATCAGTGATTTTGCCATGTACTACCCCCGAAAATACAACATTTCAAAAATATGCATTAAATAGCACAACCAAAATGTCAGTGTCAATATTAAAAACCCATCCATACATGTATGCAAGCCAAAAATCATTGGCAGAAATTATCAGAATCTGCTAGGAAAGAACACAACCAACATCAAACCAGTTCAATATAAAAACCTGTTACATGTATTTTAAATGCAATTTGAGAATCAAAGCAGGTTACCAAGCACTAACCAGAATGAAATGATCATGTACCTACGTTATGAATCCCCCCTGCCCAAAAGTATTTATATTGGTGTGTTTGTCCCCCCTGTAGATGACTAGTGGATGAATACCTACACGAATTCTATAGCGGAGACCCATTGAGTTTAAAAAACAAAAAGCCCTTAAGTCTGTGTGCCAAATGTAACAGAATCTAGTAGGCCATAATAACCCTTGTGACTGTTCTGCCCCCCCCCCCTTTAAGAAAATTGATTTGTCTTATGACATGTAGCAACAAGCAACCTATATGCCATGTAAATAGTATAGAAATGCATCCGTCCAGGCTAAATGTGACTTTCTGCCCCCCCCCCTTTTCAGTTGTTTTTTTAAGTTATGCAACCATTTGTAAATTTGTCCACCGAGTGCAATTGTGTATATGACAATATGTTCACAACCAGCAACGTACTAAGCTGCTATGCAAGACATGAACATGTTTTATGAACACGATATGCCAACAAGAAGCCATATTGAATTATCATCAATGTGCAATGTTCTGTGCCCCGAAAATATAATTATTTTGACTTGTGCCGAAATAGTATTACCTGTACTCGGCTCGAGAATTTGTTATCAGGTATGGATTCGAGACCTTCAACACGGATGGCTGCGCCAGCATACGTCATTCGCCAACTTGGCCAACTAGTATAGCATCTGGAAGTGTGAGTAGGCTGAGTTCCCACCACATCCTGGATGTAAGGTCTAGAGAAATCAGTATCATCGTCCGCTTTCCAATACACCACGTTTTCCTCTAGTCCAGTATGCGTGATGATTGTTTTAGAGCTAACGCCCCCCCCCCTTTTCTTCAACAGAGTCGTCTCTCATTAATATACGTAAATGCTAGATCCGTAAATCAGCACCAAGACAAAACCATTAAAACAAAGTAAATTCCAGGTAAATATCAACAATTTTCAAGTGATGCAAAGGACATTAACAGGTTTTCCCCTGAGGGGACACTAATTTACCCAGCCACATTGGCCTGGATAATGTTCGAGAAATGATTCGTGACGTATCACATAAAAGACTAAGTAAATTGGTAAACAATCATCGAACCATGCTGAATGAAACTTTCCGAATAAATAGAATGGCAACCAACAACCCCCCCCCTTTTTCATTAAAACAAACAAAGGATAATGAGACAGTCCGGAATAAATGCGCATTATGCTAGACAACAGAATATGCATATTATTAGCCTCACTTGAAGCCGAAGGCCCACATTAATTCTCTCCAAAACCATTTGGGCCAAATTCAAACTAACTTCGTTACAAATTATTTGTCGTAATAGGGATTCAAGTTTGTCAAATGATGACTTAAAACCCCTTCAAAGGAGATATCACGAAAAATGCCAAAACTAGGATGTGTCATTTAAAAATCTTCTCATGAAACCACTAGCAGAAAATGAAATTTATATGTACAGCTTTTGATTTATGGTGGAGATTCAATTTGTTCAAATCATGACTCCCTGTATGTGGGCAACAATTGGGATTCAAAGTTTTACATGTGATATCTAGCAAAATTTCCTCTCCAGAAACACTGAGTCAATTTTTTAAGCAAACATGTTCAAATCATCCTTGGGTGAAGATTTACGTTTGCGGTTCAAATAAGACAGTCTCATCAATAGAAGATAATCACAAATTTGCAAAATAATGTGACATATTCACATATTTATTAAACTATTAAAATAAAGCTTTCATCATTTTAGTTGTTAAGAATTTTTCCATTTGATAAAATGGTTGTATACCTGTGACCTTGTTTCAGATAACAGCGAAGTGATTTCGCCATACAGGTTTGAGGTCATACTCTGTGTTATATGAATTCATTTCCAGTTTGTTGTGTCCTTTGCAATAATTATTGGAGTGAAATTTTCAGAGATAAGAGATTATGAATTATTTGTAAAATATCCACTGTGAACTAGACCAGGCTCACTCAGCTTGGTTGATGTGGCTATGGGCTCTCGTGATTTCGATCCAAAATTGATATAGGTTAAGAATTAGTTTATTTCAGGCCGCCATCTGAGATAGGCTATCAAACTACAGCGTTCTGAAAAATCTGTTTCATTTCTCTAGGATTTGATGTGAATGTATTTTCAATAATGTAATTACGTAATAACTGAGAACTGAAGTTATATAAGGCATT
The DNA here is from genome assembly GCA_903981925.1 of Ostrea lurida. NCBI lineage: Eukaryota > Metazoa > Mollusca > Bivalvia > Ostreida > Ostreidae > Ostrea > Ostrea lurida. The sequence goes on from CAJDSM010001245.1 coordinate 26,929, forward strand.
ACGCAAGTACATTCAACAATTTTTTCTATCTCCAAAATTGAAGAGTTCAAATGCATAATAATAAGATTACAGAAAACACAAACATCATCAACCCCTGGAATTATTTGATGATGAAAAATATAATCATAACAACAAACTGACACGTTTTGTAATGTTACGTGCATGCATTGCATTCTTTCTCCAAAGAGAGTTAACTCAGAATTTCAAGTAGAATAAAATTGTGCAAATACATTCTTTGGCATAATGATTTGTTGCCTTTCAAATTCTATATCCTCTATCTTAAAAATGTAAAGCAAAGAACGAACATGATCAATCTTGTAAGATCTAAATATGATTACAAAAACAGAGAGTTGGTAAACAAGGATCACTGCGACACACCAGAGTTGGACAGGTCTTCAGAGAGTAATATCCCCTGTTGACACGTCACACCCGCCATGAGCGCCATAGTCTTGATATAGTAAACGCAACGTGTCAAATCAGTAATAAAAACGGCGTCTTGATTTGAAATCTATGCTTATGATGAACACATCAGACAGCATAGTTTACTCAATGTAGTCATATTGTAAACTAAATTGTTATTTAACGACCATAGAATTTACAAATGCTGCCTTAAACGTTGACCGTCGAAACCCCTGCCACAACAACTTGTCTTAAGACCTGCCTCATCAAAAAATGATTCATACACAACGAAGCTCTGCGTATCGAATAAGTTTAGAAACATACACACCATTATGCAGGAGTGATGATGAAATTGCTACATAATATGGAAGTTGAGATGAGAGACTAAATGCTCCCGTTTTCATTAAAGTTGTAGTAATAGTTTCGTATTTCAAGTCTCAATAAAAAATCCAAGTACAAGCAGACTTGAAGACGTGTGGTGTCCTTTATTATCTGTTGTGTTGGATTAATTGACATCGACATATAAATGAACATCATGTTATTTGATAAATAAAACGCGTCAATATATCGAAATGTCGAATTAAAGCCACCCGCTAGTAATTTCTTCTTTCAAGTGTAGAATCTTTTGATCATGAATTCTGCCTCATTAGAATTATAAAAAATAGATCAGCTAATGAAGGAGCACAATTCGTGCTCATGAAATTCCAGCAGATGTATTAAACATTATAGTAGTCATTTTATACTGCGTTTGTTTTGGGGTCAATTCATTTCATTTATGTATTCATTCGTGACATACAATAAAGGTGTGTAGTGTTTTTTGGATCCAAGACTTTTTTGAGGATTCACAATCAGTGAATTTGGTTTGATATGAAGAGTTGAAACTCCAGATATGTATATGTAGGCATCAATAGTTGAAGATTGCGAACAACGATCAATATCATATGTCCAAGATATAATACAACATCCGAGTTAGGCAAACACAGACCCTGGATACACCAAGGATGAATATATCAGGAGTAGGGTCAGGTTCCTAAGAGGAGTAAACATCCCCTGTCGACCAGTCACACACGCCAAGAGGCTTTCATCTTGATCAGGTAAACGGAGTGATCCGTAGTCAAAACCAGTGTATAAAAATGACCTAGTGATTGGTAGGAAACATGTCAAACGCATTTGATGCAATTGCATATTATATATGCATATTTGCCGAATGTAACTGGAAATATGCAATGCCTTGGGAGTTCTTGGTAACAAAAATAAATTCATATGCTTCATTTAAGTGACCAGGACACAACTTGTTGTGTATATCTTTTACAAGTGTATTTTCTATGTAAAGGCAAAGATAACGAACAGTGATCAATCTTGGAAGTCCCAAATAGATAACAAAAACAAGAGTTGGGCAAATACGGATCACTGGACACACCAGAGGTGGGATCAGGTGCCTAGAAGGAGTAAGTATCCCCTGTTGACCGGTCACACCCGCCGTGAGCCCATAGTCTTGATAATTAAAATGGAGCAATCCGTTGTCAAATCAGTATGTGAAAAACGGCTTAACAATGGCTATGAAACACACCAGACAGCATTAAAATCAATGGTAGCTCATACTGATAAACTAAATTGTTATAACGATATATGTATATTTACGATCCAAGGATGTCACATTTACGGTATGTTCCCACGATTGACAAATGATTATACGGTAGTTTAATGCAAAGAATTATTGCAAGAATAAAAACAACACGTGCAGGTTTTTCAAAACGTGGTTTAAAAACATCGACAATTGTTTTTACATCTGTGATGGATCATATGAATGATTTATTTCAAAACCTTGACAGCATTATTGATTATGCAAGTATACCATTGCAAGATTTAGCATTTGCATCTCGCAAATGTTATTTAAATTATATGTTCATAAATCACCTCTCTTTCTATCAGAAATCCATAAAAAGAAATCTAATACGACTGACGAAATTTCAACTACATTGCCAGACTATTCTTCTATAATGCCGCGTTCACACAGATGCGAGATATATGGAGAGAACAAAAAGACACATTTATAAAATTCAATTTCTTAAGTGGCTTTGCTCTTGTGACTGTATCTCCATGGAAAAAGATTAAAGAAAAGCCTAAATAGATAATAATAAAATTGAATTCTAAGCACTTGTTTTGTGTACAATATGGTTGAAATGTAATTCAAATCTGCACTACGCGCCACATGAGGGATCTGTATCTTAATCAATTGAGCTCTGTAACTTCTGTGATACATATAGAATTTTAAAAGTCTCAGCATCATAGAGGACGCAAACTCTGAATTAAAACATATCCTGTCAATACAAATATTGTTTTGCGCAGCGCATCTGTCAGTAATACAAAGTCACATCACAGACATTGCAACTTGATAATAGACTGTATGGATCTTTCTGAGACGTAGTCGTTCTAGACTTTCTTGTAAACAAAAATTCGAGCATAACTTGCAACAGTCTTAACTCACTACGTCGTCGTCATTGGAGTTTCCGCTAACGTGTTTAGTACTCGTATGTGTTAACGACACACCCTCAATGACTGCAACGGATACTTCTTCTCCCACATGAGCTGATTGCATGGATTCCCTGGATTATATATAAAATCATTCTCATCAAGACATGATAACGACAAATTCAAACAATCTTAGACAACTGCTTTTGTATTATGTCTCACAAAATATACAAAGATTGATTGTTTAAAATTAGACAAAAATATTTAGTGTACGATTAACTTTCTTTAATATTATTTAAAAAACATAAAATTCATACAAGTTATTAAAAGCTTTGTCACTATAATATTTTTAAATTTCAAAATATAATTCAGTTCTGACGATAGGTTTTTGAAATTCTGTATTTAAACGTTGATCTTGGTTGAAACACCTATGCTGGTACACATCGACTTATATGCCTTCTGAGTCATTGCACAACGACAATTACAAATAAGAGAACCACTATACTAGAACGATCGCTGCTTTGAAGCGTGTGATGAAAGTTCTAAGATCATGAAATGAAGGATTTATACAAAACATCCCACAATGGTTGAAATATTATGAATCTGATGAGATTGACTCAGGGCGTACTAACGACCGTCAATTGCAGCATCGGTCGTAGGAACTTGGTTTAAATAAATTCTTCATATGTAATTTATCTGATGTATGAAATCCTGCTATATCGGAATAAGACAAATAGAATGTTTGCTATAAATCCATGATCTTTCTAAATATTTGCGTTCTTCATCTCGATTGTCACCATCCTATTAGTCAGCTTCATAAAACAGTTGGTCATATGTAGAAAATTCCATCATTATTACTTTAACAATTGAACAACCTATGAATATACCCCAATTTAATTATGAATATGGTTATCGTATTTTGGTAGATTTAACAGAGTTTGAGAGATTTCTTATAAATCAGAATCTTTTCTATCGTACTTAGCCTATCTTCTGACAAAACCCGGTCTGTCATATTAGTGTTAGAGAGTATAAAGGTAAAATAATTATCAGTGTGATACTTAAATTTTTCTCGAATAAATAATTGGGTGGATTATTTTGGGGTGGATTAATTCGTATCGGGATAAATAGAAGAATTAGATCTAATCTGATCATAATTGTGATTTCGGAAGTAACGATTGGACATATCAGCTTCATATTTTACTATCTTAATATGCGAGGAGGTAGATAGTGCTACGCGTCAAAAATTTTAAAGCTAACTCTCGCAATTCGCTGAAATACTTAGCTATGATTCAATAAATAATTTGTCGTGATCATTCTAGTAGACTTGCGTCGAACATTTAAAGCCGTTAAATTTTCTAAACAGGTGTTATCAGGTAGGGTACTTTTGGTTTAGTATATTTGGTTTGGTATTATGTCTCTTTCCTTATCTATCTCTACTTATTCTTTTTTCTTTTTCACATTTTTGACTCAAGAAAAGATTTTGTTTTTATATAATTTCTACATCATTATATTTATTAGTACTGTTTTAATTTGACCTCAAGTCACTCTTTTTATTAAATCTTTCTGAATCTTTATTTTCTGTGGTTTGTTCACGACTAGCAAGGCAATTCTTTAGTACGATTGCTCACTGTGCACACATTACGTTAGGAAGTGAGCACCAGTGTGAGTGTTGCACTTTGAGAAGAATAATGCTTACTAACTAGTATAATTGATCCATTGTTTTGGAGACGCTAAATCCTAGAGATTTGCGTTACAACAGGAAAGACAGAGAGCGAAGCTCGGTCATTTAATTGGTATTAACTTGGACGATCATAACTGCATGCGATATTCTGCTATTATACTATAATGAGCCAGGCTTCTTTGGTAGCCAACAGAACAGTAAACGAGCAAAAACCGTGCCTCGTAGAGTCGGTCCTATAGAAAATATGACTCTCACATGATTAATTTGTACTTATTCGTAATGTTAAGTCGGATACTCTAAGTATACGCTCATTCAATTGCTATGCCAAATTACACGGATATCGATGAATCAACTGGATGTGACAGATAATATGAAGACTGTAGTTAGTTCTTCGGACACAATTAAGATTTATCTCATTACACTGATGCTCTGTGCCATAAAATTGGTAATCGAGGAACTCGTGATCACAACGCTTAGCGTATTATATATACTCGTGGGGATTACTTGTATGAGAAACACATAGTGTGCATGACGGACATTCTAACTTTCCTCTCGACGTCTATTAGTAATATACGCACGTCACCTCAAGGATGAGACTCATTGCTGCGGATAATACCTATCACATGATCTGCCTCGAGTCATCGCCTTAACGCAGAGCGGCAGACGACACATTATTAAGAGGACGGGAATGTCCTAACGTATCCTTTAAACAAAACTAAAGTGCATTGTTGTTTAAGCGAGCTAGGAAGCTGTTCTTTCGACCAGTCGAGAGCTCGTTGAGAAGCCGATTATGTATAGTCAAAAGTTCCTATCGCCGTTGCATAATCGAGACATTGCTATCCTCCGCTGATATGCGAGCATTTCGACACGAAAGATGTACTTCATGCATCGGGCTTGTCGGTAGTGAGCAACTTCAGTCCATATTAGTCAAGTCGTCTCTACTAGGCACAGTTATGTAACACGGAGCACGCACTTCTGGATCCAAAGAGAGGACCTGTACATTATTCCTTCCTATGGCACCTAGATCCTTGTTCCACCCGTGTTTCTCAAGTGGAGAGTCACCGTTCTCTACGCTAAACTGAAAATATTCCCTCATGAGTGGTGTAAATTGTTTATACAATGGTAGCATAATTAATCGAAATACTCTGAATATTTGACCTTACCCCTCCGCCCACTCTGCAAATACTCTAGAGTATTAAACACGATATGTAAGTACTTTTATTTCGGACTTCATAATTGCGAATGACGTGGGTTAGGTAGATCGGGTTGCATCAGGCAAGTAAAGAGGGGTGTGTTTGGTAGTTACTACATTATCTTACATTGGCACCTGATTTGTGTAGGTCCTTGTCACCAATGATGGACGATAACGCAAATCCGATGACGTCAGCCGTATGTTGCGGGGCAAGCTAACTGGCCCGAAAGTCCGGGGAGATTCAGCTAGCTGCAATAAAACAACACTAAGAAGCTTTGTTAATTATGTGCTCTCTCGGATATGTGAGGACGCTAAAGATTAACGATTAACGTAATCATAAGCTCCCAACAAAACATCAAAGCATACAAAGAGCTCTACTTTAGATAGGGCTATACACTATAGATTACAAATGGGATATCCGAAAACCTTTTGTGGTGTAATCAGCTTTCATTAGGATATGCATTGGAAGGTGTACATAGAGCATGCATTTTGAATAAGAAGGTCATTTCATTGTCGTCATTTGGTTCATGACTTAGTTTATGTACGGAAGAATGCGATAATGGCTTTGTGTAGATACTTACCTGCGAATGTATTTTGTATTTTCTTTTTCCCAATACCCATCACCAAGTGCAGTGGTCCAAAATAAGCCATGGTCGTGTTAGTGGTGGCAATGCATGCTTGAACACCTCTTAATCATTCACACCAATTAGGTTTTTTTCATTCTTTTTGTGTAGACTAATTGTTTACATGTGTTAATGACCTTAATTGCTGATGTAAAAATCAATGGGATTTTGCGTTTCCATGTTTTTTCACATTCAAAGCATATGTTCGGTTTTTGTACAATTTAATGTGGTGAATGAATAGTAAACATGGAATGTACGGAGAAACTTTGACAAGCATGGGAGCAATTTATAGCGTTTTTTTCTTTGTTTTATATTCATTTGCAACTTTCCAGGTAATTTTTAGTTATTTGTTGATAGTTAGTACATATCGGCGAATTCGTTGTTGGTAATACAACTAATTGAAAGTAATTATGCCATCAAATCATCAAATCTTTTCAATGCTAAAGAATTAATGAATAAAAAGCGGATGGTAGATCGGGAGAGGAGTTAAACATGTCATTCTTTTTATTTAAGTCTTGGTTCGTATATCGATTTATTAATTGGGTTTTTACTTGATGTTGAACAAAAAACAAAAGTTTGCTAAACCCCCCCTCTGCTCTATTTATGTCACCTTCGAATTTTTACGTTTATGAATATCACGCTAACTTTATATAATTATATGAATTATCGTTTAATAGTTTCTTGATATATACATGTACCGAATTTTTTTTTTTAGAGTTATATAGAGTATATGCATTTGTACAGGTAAAATATAAACTACGTTGTAAATGTACATTTTTTATAAGATTGATATAGTTTGCATACAACAGTCAAATTTCCAAAGGGGTAATCGTAACTTATTTTATTTTGTTTTATATGGAAATTACTGTATATCTTATATAGCCAAACCTTCCATACTCGAAAAAATCGGACATATAGCCGTAGCATCAGCTCCTCTCTCTCTCTCTCTCTCTCTCATCTCTCTCTCTCTTCTCTCTCTCTCTCGTCTCTCTCTCTCTCAGAGAGATCCAATTTGATGCTTAAGTGTGGAAGAGGAGGAGAGAGAGAGAGAGAGAGAGGAGAGAGAGAGAGAGAGAGAGAGAGAGAGGAGAGAGAGAGATAGAGAGATCATCATCTATGTAAGTCTGAGAGAAGAGAGGAGAGAGAGAGAGAGAGAGTATCGAGATCGAGAAGATCCGAGAAAGTAATTATGTAAGCTGAGAGAGAGAGAGAGAGAGAGAGAGAGAGAGAAGAGAGAGCAGAGAGAGAGAGAGAGAGAGAGAGAGAGAGAGAGAGAGAGAGAGAGAGAGAGAGAGAGAAGAGCATATCTCAGTAGGTCGTGTTTCTTAATTGACTAAAGCAATTCGTCAATATTTTCAAAGGTTGGTAAAAGACGATATACTCCCAAGTCATTCTCTTTTCCAATGCTCTCCTTTAAGTTTCATTTTAAGTTTTCACCATTCTTAGTTGCTATTACTTGTATTAATAAAGCATCGATCTTTGCTCCGCGGTCAATAACCAAGGCGAGTCAATGCAAAGCATATCAATAGTAACTACAGATACTATATTATGGCAACAATAACGGACATTTAATGTCCACATATATTAAAGAAACCAATATAGAACGTAAACAGTGAATAAGTATTTTGATGCTCTTTTCCTGAATATTAGCAGGTAGTATTTATATTTATCACAACAATGTATTTATATAGCCGTTACTTCCATCTCAATTCATGGACATATGGAGGGCATAAGATTAATGAACTCTCTGTAATTAAAATTACCTGACCCCTGTGACTTTTATAAGGCCTTCCATTGCCTAATTTTTCGCCCCGTGAGATCCTCAAGTAAATTGACCCCCGCAGTGTGTATGTCTCGTTTTTTTATACGCATAAAAATCTTCCATTCCATCAATGAAAGCATTATTTATGCTTCAGGAAATATGCAGAACAATTTCTAATTTGTTATAGAATGGACGTTTGCAATGATAAGAACACTTTTAATTTCTTTTAAAAAAAAGAGAGCGAAAGACGTCTCATTCTAAATTGATGACAAACATGTACTATCAGCAATTACGATAGGTGGGTGGAGCGTTGGAGTGGGATTTTTATTCTGGCGGTTCATGTAAAATTTTTGTGGTGGATGGGGTGTTTTCTCTTGTCTAAAATCCGGTAATTAAAAGATATTTATTTTTTTTTTTTTATCATTTAATTTTATTTACGTGATCCTATGCGCCGATTCTCATTTGTAAAACAGACTTTTAACGAATTGAGATGAATTTTTGATACTTATCCTGAACAACAAGTAGAAGTCCTAACTGAACATTATTTTGTTGTTGTAATATGAAATTAATCACGGCGCTCTGTTTCATAAACGTTTGCAAACGTATCTCGTATATAATAACAAAAGGTCTCCTCTTTTTGGGATCAAAAATGTGGTCACCGCTGTAAGAACGACCTATATTTCTTTTGTTCTCCATTTTATTCGCCAACAAAAACCATACAATGTTTACCGAACCCCTTCTTGTACTCTATGAGACTCTTACCTCACCCCCTCTGTAACTATTGACATTCGACCCTCAAAACTGAAAGTGCTTCGTTGCCAAATTAAAAAAT
>CAJDSM010001246.1:354-12028 GCA_903981925.1 Ostrea lurida
CATAGGCAGTCAGAATTTATCACATGTATGAGACCTGGGCCAGGCCCCGGCCAGGCCTTGTTTACAGTCGTTCAGACCCGGGCTCTAGAGGATTTTTATCAAATGATCTAAATTGTGTGATAAACACTATAGCCTAAACAAGTTGTTTATGCTTTAGTGGATAATTGTTGAAAAGATTTTTTTTTCAAACAAAAATTAATTATAACAAGAAAGTTAACAAAGGGATATTGAAACGGGGATGATCTCAAAAGTAGTTCGGACCGGAAGTCTTCTACCAAGGCTATGCCTCGGTTGACAATGTTTTTCTCGGGGTGAAAATTTTCAATGTTACCTCACTACATGCAATATTTATAAATATATTTTGTCTACTATTAATAACTGCTGTGAGACCTTGGTCAGGTCAGTTCATCTCGTGGACCCAGTCTCAGGCTCTCATTTTTCAATGTTAACCTTATAAACGGAAATTGAAGTATTGTACCCCGATTTCAAGGTTATTCAATAAGCCATATATAGGAGAAGTATTCAAAGGCTATTTTAGATCCTCTGACCATCTTATTATCTGCTATAAACTTTTAGAAAACAAAGTATATCAAGTCTTATCTAAAAGCCATATTGAACAAATGTTCACAGTTTTTTTTCATCTTACAACCTCATCTTAGATCGAATGTAACTGGTAGAAAAAATAATTGGATCCCCTTGTCCTGACAATATGCACATCTACATTGGCAATGAAGCACTGTACAAAGTTTCAAGTCTGTCTGACAAGCCGTATTAAGAGAAGTATTCACAAGTTCTTTCCATCATCCACCCCTCTTTGATCCATCATATCTCCTAAGAAAAATAATTGGATCCCCCTGTCCTCACAATATGCACATCTAAAAATGGCATTGAAGCATTGTACAGAAGTTTCAAGTCACCCTATCAGCCTATAGGAGAAATGTTCACGTACTCCTTTAACACCCTTCATCCCTCTTAGATTCCACCAATAAATTAAGGTAAATGATTTGGACTCTCATGGGACATTGCAATCACTCTACTATTAGCAAGGAAGCTGTGTACAAAGTTTCCAAGTCTATCTGATAGGCCATATGAGAGGAAAAAACATTCACAAAGAATTTGTGACAGATGACTGACAGAAAAACACAAAATTAACAATGTCAAACCCCCCCGGGCAAAAGGAAGGCAATAATATAAGAATATAATGACAGAAGTGTGGAAAAGGTAAACACTACATGCCCGCAGGAATCAGGAATTTTACAGTGAGGGCATACATATACATAACTAGTTAATGCATATATAGTTAGCTCTCATCAGTACAAAATGCAGACTTACTTGTTTTATAACATAAAGATGGTCAGAATAGTGGACATACTCATGCATCAAATGAGGCCAAAGGGGGCGTCAGTCTCGGCAACCAGAGCCACATTTCCATAGTGACCAGGCTGTTCAATACGGCAAGTCACTTCAAACCGAGCCACGCACTGGTGTATGGTGAATGTGAAGTATTGAATCTAGGAAAAGATTCTAAATTAATATACAAAGATTTGCTGACAACACATGCTGCAGAAAAAACAGGTGCATGATGTGAACTTTTATCAAAATATGTAAATACTTGTTCTGTATAACATAATCTTAAAAACACAGGTCTAAAAAATGTAGATGTCAAAGACAATTATTACCCGCTATATTGTTATCGTAATGGAGTTTTAAAAAATTCTTAACATTTATACGCAATCCAAAAAAATACCAATACTTTCTAGGACTCCGATCTAAACATCCGACTTCGACCAAATTTTACAACCTGAAAATCTGACTTTTAAGGTGAGTGCATGCAGTTTAACACCCACAGTGCGCCTTACCTTTATGAAATGCTGAACATGATCTTCTTCTGGGAAACGTCTTCCTCCCCCCAAAACACCGGAGTATCCAAACTGCCTCTTGATCCAGAGAAACACGTCAAACACTGCGGACACATCTCTCTAGAGAAACCTAATAACGGCGACAAGAGTTAATTCACCAGTTCTGCCCTGCACCGAAAAATAGTTCACACATCTACCCCGAAATATCAAACAACCATCTACACCGATAATATTACCACACATCTACACCGAAATATTAACACATCTACACCACAACCCGAAATATTAACACACATCTACACCAAAAATATTAAACAAACAGTTCTGTACCCTGAAATTAAATTAACACACTTTTACACCAAAAATATTAAACAACACATCTACACAAATATTAAAACACAGTTCTGTACCCTGAAAATATTAACACACTTCTAACCGAAATATAAACAACACTTCTACACCGAAATATAACATACATCTATACCAAAATATTAAACAACAACAAGTTCTGTGACGAAGATGTTTAACTACCAGTTGATACTGTGTATGTGTCCGAGGATATCAGATATGAGTTTCTGTAAAAATAATTAATAATAGGTCATCCTATATGCTATGATATGGCAAAGCAACAATAAAGAACCCTTACTGCTATAGCTTTAAAATTCATACATAGGTCACATTTAGAGCACTCCACCCTCCAGCGTGTGAGGTCTTATAAATTATGTACGGAGTGAAAATTTCTTGCATGAAACATGAAACAACATACTTACTAATAAACTACAAAATAAAACCCAAGGCAACTTGATTTAATAATCCATGAGGATGTACAGATGATTTATAACCAATGAGGGGTGAACATGATTTATTTATGAGGTTGACATTAATTATTTAGGAAGGAAGGTGACATGATTTATTCCTTCTATGAGGAGGTGACATGATATATTGTCCTACCTGAGGAGGTGATATGATTTATTGCCCTAAATGAGGTTACATGATTTATTGCCCTATGAGCAGGTGACATGATATATTGCCCTATGTGTGGTGACATGATTTATTGTCCTATGAGGAGTGACATGATTTATTGCCCTATGTGGAGGTTCAATCATTTATTGCCTATGAGGAGTGACATGATTATTCCTCTATGAGGAGGTGACATGATATATTGTCCTATGAGGAGGTGATATGATTTATTGCCCCTAATGAGGTTACATGATTTATAGCCCTATGAGGAGGTGACATGATTTATTGATGAAGGGGGTGACATGAATTACTTACAATTATGACCTGATGAAAAGGGAAAACATAGCCATCTGTAGAAGTGACAAGAACTATTGACAGACATTACCTTCGGAGCAGGTGGCACCACGGCACGGTACACCTCATCGGCGGTTCCTCACAGTTTTTGGCGTGTGCATACAAGCTCATACACAGATTTCTGACTCCGGGAACGTGTTAATGTCCAGAAATCCGTCCAGGGCATGCTGCAGTCCTATCAACGCTGCCTTCATCTTCAACAGTTACAAAAGTTCATTCAACATATAAACATTGTAAATACTGTTTCATGATCTTTTTCAACAAGATAATGTGCATGATATTTTAGCGAAAATTTTATAAAAATTCTAACATTTGACACAGACTTAATTTAGCAGATGTTCACTCCCCCTTTTGTCCGTTATAAATGCATATTATTACCCCTATTGGCAATATACTTCATTAAGCGGAAGCAAGATTCCGCCAAAATCGCTAAAATAAATCCACAGTAAAATAATACGTTTACAGTACAATGAGGATATTAAAGCTATATAGTATGTTTCAAGTTTTGACAGTAAACACTTTGATTTGATCAGACCTGAGAGTCTTGGTGGTAATGTAGAGAGTACAGAGGTAATATGATAGAGGACTCACCNGAGTCTTGGTGGTAATGTAGAGAGTACAGAGAAAATATGATAGAGAACTTACTGCTTGACATTTGGTTAGTGAGCAGTCCTTGTCTTTACATCGGGATGCTATCTCAACACAGGAGACTGAGACTTCAGAGGCCATAGATCCATCTACACAAGATAAAAATGTAGTCTTCATCAGGCACTAATATTACATACCCACATATGATGTAGCCCATGCACTTAGCTCATCTCTTGAAATGAGAAAAACATACAGAATGCAGTTACCTAGAATGTGACACCCAACCCACCCCTTCCATGTGTTCAAAAGCTTTGACCTGATCATTCATCTTCACGAATGTAGGTTACACTAAGCACCCAAAGCAAGCATGATAGTTCATATTCCTCAATGTACCTTCAAGCCAAGTTGGCATGTAGTCACTAGGGAATAGGACAGAGTAACCGGCTCAAAAAACTAAAACACTGTCATCAGCTGCAAGCTCTGAGCAGTGTGTGTGAAATATGTCGGACCGTCGGACATTTTCGGTGAAAAAAGGGTCGGTCCTGTAAAATTTTGTAGAACTTCTGACCAAATGTCTGGTATTTTTCTTCTGACGATAATTCCAATACCATACTACTTCCATTTTTCAAAAATAAAATTGTCTGGCTTGAATAAAATGCAAGCAAAGTGGAAATAAGAATCTTAGTCTATAAAGAAACTTTCCGTCAGTAATCCAATGACAGTGGCTAGCTATTACAATCGGGATTGGGCTACCAAAAATTATTGATGCGCATGCCTGAACAATACCACATTTCTGGCGGCATTCGGCCAACCTCGGCTGATTCCGGAACCTACATCATACATTCCGAGGTTGGCCGAGCCCGGTATTCTGTTACCATGTTGAATCATTCTCACAAAGCATTTGGGCTTGTAAAATTTTATTTAAATTTCAGTCTGGTAAAATTACTTTTGGTCTGGTAAAGTTTGACTGTTTACCAGACCGAATGTCCTGTAAAATTAAAAATCATTCGCACACACTGTCTGAGTTACCAATGTAGAAACTACAGGAAGGGTAAACTGGCTTCAACAGACCCAGAAATAAACTGGTCTGTAGCCCACTGGGGAATTATAAATACGAACCTTGGATATTCATCCACACACGAATGTTCCTGTTACTACACCCTCTCTCAAAATAACTTGTGAGGGCCAGATAATGGAATTTCAAATTTCAAATGGGAGATTAAAGGATGGAGAGAGTGTGTGTTGTGTATGTTTTAAACATGCATTAAAAAAGACTTACCTCTCGGACAATGAAGCGATGAAGGAGTGCCAATTATCCTCAAAAGATTCTGCAAGCCTTCTACCTCAAAATTAAATATCTCGGGATTCTTATAAAATGCGCTGATCATGTGTGAGATTCCATAACTCGAGTGACCCGTAGAAGGGGGGGCTGAAGTCAGGGCCCTGACCGGTGCTTCCGGGGTTAGAGGGGCCTGCTCAGGTATTCGAAAATTATCTGGTGTTCCTGTAGAGGGCAAAGACGGGTGATGCTCAGGAGTACAATATTTTTTGATGATAATATCTTTCTTTTCTTTAGACAGGCTGGGTGATTCCCCTGGTGTTTCTGGCTGCTGCAGGAGGATCCCAAACTCGGGCAGCATTACGGAGCTGTCATTATGACTCTGATCATCTGCTCCCAAATCTGGGAAATTGTTTGATCCACCTATCTGATTGCACTCATTGGAATCCACTTCCCTTTGAGATGATCTGCTGAGTCTATTACTAGAAGTGGGATCCACTCCTTCATGAAGATAATTGCTGGATCTGTTCCCCTGTTGTGGGGCTGGGGTAATATTATCATCAATCTCCACAGATCCAATCATGATGCTAAGATTTGGTAATTCCGAGCTTGGCATGTCCTCGTATGAAGGTTCATTTAGCAGAGAAGCCACTACCAGGGGAATCTGACTTTGAATGGGTGGTACCGTGTAATCATCTTCATTTGTTGTGTACCTGAAACAAGCAGGCAAAGTCAGTGATCAAACAATTCCATTCTGATTAGCCACACGCACACCAGTCAAATGTTTGCAAACTCACAATACACGTGTCCAAATTCTGCAGACATTGACAATTTTTAAGCAAACTGAAAGCAAAACAAATAATTCCAGAAAGTTATTTATAACTCCGGGATTCCCCATGGTGGAACAATTAAGAAGTTGCACATAGGTAAGATGAAAGGTAATAAATCTGGAATTAAACACTTACCTAAAAACATAGATCTTTGTAAATCAATATGACACAAAGATATCAGTTGTGGAAAAAAATAAACCCCATTGTAAAAATGGTCATTTAATCACTCTGAAACAGGCAAGGTTAACAGGCATTGATTAACAAACCCAGAAGTACAGTGTAAACCACTGGAAATTCCTGAATAAAGGTCTTTACCAAGTAATACCAATAATACACATTGTACTCTTGGTGATCAAGATAAAGTCCATGCATGGACTTATCTAAACAAAATTAAGATGCTATAACTGCTGTTAAAATCAATAATTATCTTCCTTTACAGTTATTTTTGGAAACAAGACATTTGCACTATCTGCAGTGTTTTAGTATTATGTACTATCCTTTAAATCTTTTGTTTGAAACTGCGTGAGGTTTACAATATCATTGTAACATGATATAAGGCATTTATATTTAATCATGTAGTATCAATTTCTCTGAACCACTACAGAAATTGAGTAGGCTGTACGTAGTATGATATTTGAATAGCGAGAAAAAGTAAAAAAAAATTTTAAAAAATCAAATATTCACAACAATGATAATTGATTTAATTTACACCCATGCATAGATAACGAAAGGTACCTGAGTGACTCAGATGTCCTCTGAAACCAACAGGTAGTTCTATGACATAACCCCTCACAATGGTATATAGATCTTGATACATCTTACACAAAAATTATATAAGGAATGAAAACAATTTTTATTCGTTTTATACGATAAAAAGTATTTTAGAGTAGTTTACACATTACAAACGGTTTATAAAATTGCGTAAACTGTCCAAATTACTTTATATTGTATAAAACGAATATAAATTGCTTTCATTTCTTATAATTAATTCTATAAATTTTCTAGGATATTATAATCATTTGATGATTAATTCCAGAGAAAATATGAATTTTATATGTCGCGGATCAATTTTGCCATACATAGCAACAAAATTAATCTAAATAGTCAAACGTATTGTAACATCATAATTAGAACGTCATATAGCGTGACTTAATGGACATTGTTTTATACGATATAAAGAATGTTGCTAAAGTCAAATGAACCAATCAAATTGCATGTAACAAGTAAAATTAAATTCATTCCAAAAATAAATTTATTTCTAAAAATGAAATCATTTTTTTATATTTACATGTCACTTTCATTTCTGTCTGAATTCTTAGCTGTCAAAATAGGTGTTACTGTACTATATTTATCAATTAGATTCTTCCGAACATTGTTCACAACTGCTACGTATTCATGAGGAAATGACTCTCATTACATTTAGTAAAGACATCAAGGGAAAAATTATTGAAAATGGATTTTTTTTCGAATATTTAAATTTTAAACCTTTGACAATGTGAAAATTTAGGTCAAATTTAATTACCTATAGACAAAGGCAGCTTACCGTTTTGTGTATACATGTATATCTACAATGCTTTATCAAGGATCAGCAATTTTAAGGATTAACTACACTCCAAAGCATTGGTAAGACAGAAAATTCATACATGCAAAGATGAAATATAAATGATACAATGTTGGTAACAGTACCAACCCTTTTTTCTCAATTGACACTTGATATTTCAACATTGAACATTGATTTTCAGGGCTATCTGAGTTAAAACCACATGTTACTTAAAACCAGGCAATATTTTCATTCTCACCTCACTGTATTTCCTGTGGCCATTTTGAATATACCAGGGTACAGTAAAATCAGAATAAGATAAATCACAACATGACAGTTACTTTTGCAGGCCAGACAAAGAATTGATCCAGAAAAGACAAGCATGCATCAAACACTGAACTAAACCAAATAGAACAAGCAAAATAAAAAATATATAGCAAAATTAAACATGTACTGTGACGTACATGATAACAAAGTTTAGAACTATAAACATTGGATATATATTCTTAATCTGTAAATTAGCTATTAGGAAGCTTACTTAGAGGCATTTTATCTAATTTGGAAAAAATCAGTGGAGTAGTTATCAAGAAGAAGTTCAAAGTGTGCAGTATTGTCAGCAAACAGCTGATGACAGATGAAGAGGGCTGCAAATGCTGATGATTTAAGACCTGCAGCTTTAACATGGCCACAATAAACAGGCTGGGAACAAAGTCCTGCTTATAGCAAAATGAATTTCATTCCATGTGGTTTACGGAGAAATGTTACACATGAGAAATTTAATAATGGTTGAAAAGTGGAGAATATGTAGGTCTACCACATTAACCTGAAATCGAAAAACTTCAAATTTACTTTATTTGGTTAAAAAAATAAAATTTAAAACTCCTGCTGGACTCGAGTCCATGTCAGAACTTGACATCTAACCCACTGCATGAGCTACTAAGCTAGGCATTTAAATCAAATCAATAGATAAATACATATTGCTCAAATTTATTTTATTATGCTTATATTTTATTTATCACAAATTCAATGGATATGTCGAATTACATTTTCAATGAATATAAATTGTTTGTCACCAGCACTATACTAGGTATCCTTTACTGCATGTTTATTCAAAAACTTGCAGCTACCATGCAATCAATCCCCCCCCCCCCCCAAATATTGAAAGTTTCTAGAGTTTGAAGATCTAAAGATAGTGAATGACCAATTCTTCTTACCTGATATTGTCGTTTACAGAAAACTGTCCATTCCCCACTACAGGTCCCCCGACAGCTTGCTGTGGTCTTCCTTCAGGAACTATATGTACCCCTCTCTTGTCTCCCTCATATCTCCATGACAACCCCGGTCCCACTGGTTCCATGCTCCTGCCTACCCCCGTCTGACCCTCCCACTCCCGCTCCTGACTGATGTTAGAGGCGGTACTAATCTGCGACTGCAGTGACGCATCACTTCCGCCACTTCCGGTTCCGTAACCGCTTGACTTCCGATACTCCTTCCTCCTGCTCTGCGTGTCCATGCTGCTGCTGTCTTTCCTGTACTTGACCTCCTCCTGGAAACTCACTGACCGTTTCACTTTGGGGGGCTTGTTAGATTTAGCTGTTGGAGTTTGCAGCACACCAACAATGCTTCTGCCTTCTTCCAGACTGCCCTGGTTGCTGTCACCATCTGTCTTGGGACTCGCAGGGGAGTTTTTTCCACGCACCACATCGGGGGACTCTTCCGTAGCCTCATCACTCTCAAAGCCACCATCAGACTTAGTACTGGCACTGCTCAAAACTAGATCTGGCAAGATGGAGTCACTCACACTCCTCTCTGACCTTGGTTTGACCTCCGAAGGAGTATCCGTGCCAACAAAGACGTCATCTGCATCGTCCTCGAATTCCTTGTCACTTCTGGAGGTTCTGAATTGCTTTTGTTTCTCCTTGCCTTCCATACTGATTGCGCGTTGCACACATGGCGGTTCTTCGGGGCTGTCACGATGACATGGCGGTTCTTCTAGGCCGTTACTAAACAATTCAGCATCAGTGACTGATGACCTGCATCTTGTAGCCATGGTTACGTCAACCTCATTCTATCTTCATTACCTCATGTTCCTAAAGAAAATTAACATACAAATTCATGAATTAGACATAACATGGCCTCCCCTTTAATCTTGAACTAAGTAATAGTTACAGTACCCGCAACGATAGAACACGATAGAAATGTCAAGAATAACGTTGCGGGTACTGTACCCATAGATTTCAATTTAGAAGGAATGATCTTAGTAAATGTTGTATGTATTAAAGTCACAATATAAAAGTCTTAAAGAACTCATTGCATGTTACTAAACTTTGAATTTTTTAAGCAACTCAACAAGAGGCAATTATCACATTAATAGCTTTTGGGTAGCATTGCATTTGACGAAATGTGAGTTTTGTGCCGGTTACGGGCATACTAGCTGTCAGAAATATGTTTGTGCAATGACTTAACATAAAACGAAATTTTCCGTATATCAAGTGCAAAATGGTCTTTACTCATTTCTAATCTACATATATATTTATAGGGGTGTTACAATAGTCGATAGTATCGATATCAATGGGCACAATAGTAAATAGTCGATTGTATTTTGAACTATCAATAACTATCGGTGATAGTCATTGCAACTATTGAATTGAACGATAGTTCTTCAACCGATGTCTGATATTCGTTCTTTGACAAAAACCTTTCAAACTTCAAACGAAAAGATAACTTTTTACGTTTCTCAAGTTAAGGTAGACTACTTGAATTTAGAGTGTTAGTAAAATGGGTCCTAGATCGGGCTGTGCCGGTATTTTTTTTTTTTACATTCACAAGTGTATTTTAATCACCACAATTTTTTTTACGATGTTTGAATGTTTTCAGATTTCCATTTTCTATAGCCTGTACATGTATTTATGTAGTGTGTGTAAATAATGGCAGCTGTTAAAGAAAAGGCAGAAAGAACATATAGAACTATTGTGATAGTATCGCAATAGTAAGGCTGACTATCGATAGTCTATTGTGATAATTGTTTCAACTATCGGTAACTATCGTGGTAGCAAATTTTGAATCAATAGTCATCCCTATCTACATATATATCTTTTCTAGTTTCTAGGGCCTTATATCTTCGCATTCTTTTCTAAGGTTAACGTTCGTGGATTTGCTGTGTCTTATTCTGCAAAAAAGTCTACTAAATCGCGAGATCGCTACTGCCACTGGCAGTGCGCTAGGCTTGATCCTTAAATAAAGTGAAAGTACATTGCCAAGCTTCAGCTCGTCATTAAGCATTACATCCTGTTCAAATGATAAATTTAGAACACGAAAGTGCACATGACAAATTAAAACAATCAATGATAAACCTGTTTTCCATGAAAAATTAAGTTACAAGATCCGAGACGAAGATTCCAAGAAATCGGTCAACGTAACTAATGTTCTTGAATCATATGCTCATGCATTCGTAATCTCAAACGTGGAAACGACTCCTTTTTATTCCAATAGTTCATTCGTAATATTATTCGTAAAATTGTTGATTGAAGAGAGAGAGAGAGAGAGAGAGAGAGAGAGAGAGAGAGAGAGAGAGAGAGAGAGACCCGTACTCTGAGAAAATGAAAGGTTTTTTTTCTTATTTATTTATTCTTATTTATTTTCGTGAGCACTTGTGTTTATTTGGTGTAGTCTAATAATTAAGGACAAATTTATCTGCCGTATTGAGTTTAAAAATAACTATTTATTTAAGGGCCCTCCACATACGTCAATGAACTTGTGTCAATACAAGGATGAAGGAAATATATGGTTATCAATAGTTTACACTATATTAGACCATCGTGTATAAAAACAGTTTAAAAGTTGAACAAATTTTCCAGAGGTTTTAAACATCACAGATCTTCCATTTTTCAACATTTCGTTTGATATCTTCCCATTTTTCAGGAACTTGAATGAATTAAAGAGTGATTATGAAATGCGTTGCCTTGGTTTGTCTCATCTGTCAGTTTTACCCGGCTACTAGAACTCGTAAGTTTGTCTACTAGGCTAACTAGAACCTCGTAAATTGTCTACTAGGCTAAATAGAACCTCGTAAATTGTCTACTAGGCTAACTAGAACCTACACTCGATTTTGTATATATGTTTTGGGACTATAATTGCGTTTGACGCATTGTTTACTTCGCCAATTTATATCGATTACTGTTCGTTATCTCGTCTTTTCAGTGTCAGGAATCAGAGATAATTATTATACAGCATTGTTCGAGTATAGGCAGTAGAAGACCGATGT
>CAJDSM010001249.1:0-17891 GCA_903981925.1 Ostrea lurida
AAAGGGTCACAAAGATGACATCTCAAAAATGCTTGACTTTTATTTTAAAACTATGTGTTGCAAAGGACAAGCGCTGGTATACGTTGATTTTTGATAGAAATCTTTATAAATTATGAATAACATGTACATTAAGCTATTACGTAGAGGAGACGCTGAGTTAAATTCTATCAGGACTGTACATCAACTTGTATGGCCTGATTCTGATCTTCCCATTACCATTGTGGCCCCACTCATTCAGGAAGTTAGCATCACCCCAGAAGAGGTGTCTGGGACCAGCAACACAAGTGCAGACAATGTGCAATCATCAGGTATATATACTATCTAACTTTTTTTTTTAAAAAAGTTGTATGTCGTTTTTTAATGTACATAAGTCAGTCATTCATTTTGGAGTAACAGTAATGTTAGTTCTCAAAAATTTTACCAAGAAATTCAAGGATTTCATGGTTTATGGTCTTAAAAAGATTTTTAAGGGAATTTAACGGTAGAATCAGTAAAATACACCTGTGTGTTTGTGTATACATAGAAAATTCTGAGGAGGTGATCAGTGGCAATATTGTGAATACCACAACAGCAAATTCAGCGACTGGAGCTCAACCTTCAGCAGTTCTAGACAACATTGCAAGGTTTGGGAATACATTTACCACCATGGAGTATTTAATTGATGTTGATTTTCATATCAATCTTGTTGTTCAGAGCTTCTTTTGTCAGTTCCTTGTATGTATACTGGTGCAGATTGAATGTCTGAAATATCAGCTTAATATGGTATATACTTATCCTGTGTTTATATTTAGTAATGTCCTGACTATTTACACTTCGGGCATTTCTACCCCTCCTGCTTACCATGGATTCTCTGCCAGCCTCTTCCCAGACAACACACAGAGCAATGACCCCGGTCAATCTGTCGCCCTACCACGAGTATGATGGGAGCCCTCAGTGCCTAAATCAATGTTCTCCCAGTACTCTGTCCTCCAGGGGGCGAGGCAGGGAGTTTCGGCAGTCAGTGAGAGGGGCGCCACACCCACTGCTGCTACAAACCCACTTTCTGCTAACAGCAATAGCTTCAGAAGTAGATTTGGGAGTAAAAGAAAAAACTATGAGGATCAATAGACTAAGTGTAGGTTGTAATTAGTCTGCTGTTGGAAAGTCAAAAGGCTTGCTTGCAAAGCATGGTAACAATTTGGAAATAAAATAGTCTGTCCATCCTAATATTAGAAACGGTTAGAAGAAAGGTCCTCTGATGTATAGCATGTATGTTGTGAAGTTAACTAAAATAAACAATGAAACACTGATGCCCATGTTTCTTGAAACCCTGGATATATTTTGTTTTTAATTGTTGAGCCTTTAGAATTATATTAATGTAAGATTTAGATATCATAATGTAAATTCTCTCTCTCTCTCTCTCTCTCTCTCTCTCTCTCTCTCCTCTCTCTCTCTCTCTCTCTCTCTTCTCCCACACAAGTAATAAAATGTTGTTTATACTATGGTATTCTCCAATTTTTATACTCTTTGTGTAATTATATACAGAATTTCCAGATGGGGTCGATCCATCTTTCTGGGGCAATTACCAGAAAACATTCGTCAGGAAGTCATTGCAGAGCAGATGAGGTTACAGCGAATACGACAAAGTGCCAGAGAGCAAGCCCAAGCGCCCAATTCACAGGGTCATTACAGGTCAACCCCAAGTTCTTGGCTGCATTGCCGCCAATATCCAAGAGGAGGTATCAATGTGCTTTCAATTTCAAACAAGATGGATGATTATGATATTGCATAGTTGAAAGACTTGGAACAAATAACAAGATGTCAGTTGTGATGATCCTTTTATTGCATGCTTTCTGATTGCATTATCCTCTAAGAAGTACTGAATCGGCATATAAAAACAAGGCAACAAACATGTAGTGTTATTTTTTCATGCAGATTTATTCCATGTTGTATGATTTAACAAATTACCAGTATTAGCACAAACAAAGAAACGGAACAGGACGCCAGAATGACCGCTATGCAGCAGCAGTCTACTGCTAGTTCTGAGGCCCCCAGTAGACCCGGTCATTTCTTGGCTATCCTACCCAGCTCCTCCGTCAACAAGTCTTGGCAAGACATGGATGACAGCACTGTGGCAAGTTCTGCCCCCGGAGCTCTGCAGAGGCTTAAACTCTAACGTCGGGATTGGAAGAACGACATCGTCGTTGATGCAAGAGAGGCTAATCGCTCAGGCTGCCGGTGCATGGTTCTCTTTCAGCTATTCTCAGACACTCAGGTGCTGTGTTCTTTCTTAGTTTGTGGTCTCATGGGTGAATGTTCATGTCTTTGATTGTTAAAGAATAAATTTGTAAACGGAAGAGTATACTGCTTTGTACTCTAACATGTAGTCTTTGAAAGATTTTTTAGAGCCACAAGTACTCTGTAGGTCCGTAATCATACGTTTGATTATAAGCATGAGTATCATTATCTGTTTTGGCCGGGGTTGCACGACATGCAAACCGGCTTATAAAATGGTGAATGGCGGCGCGGCTTTGGGAAAATAATTGTGTTCGCCTGCCTGCGTTAGCGGAGCGACATATAGGGATCACTTAGTGCTGGCGTCGTCGCGGTGGCGTCAAAAAATATTCTGTTCAGCATTTTTTCTCAGAACCAACAAGCCAGCTTCCAGTTTCCATTCTGCCGCATGGTCAACTTCCTGTTTGACGCGACTTAGAATATTTTTAACATGGTTTCTGTCACATTTTTCTCAGGAAGCAGGGATAGGCATTAACTTTTTATTCCACTTGTCCATCGGGCAAGTATACTCAAATTTTCACTTGTCCGAATGAAAAACTTGTCCAAAATATTTAAATGTACAAAAGAATGAAAGTAAAAACGCATCTAAAGTGTGAACAAATTGGGTTTTATTCAATTCCCCATAAAAATGTTCTTAGATGTTGGCAATTCGGTAATTCGTTTTACCGGTAAAAAAAGACAAAGTACCGGCAACGATAGCAAATAAAGCCCTTACGCTGAATTTTCACAAAATCTACATGTACGTTTTATAAAGCACAGTCCTGGGTCTAAGGTAAAAGCAAACTAATTATGCCCATAAATTTGTATTGTCATGCCACCTGAAACTCGTGTTTTATTTTTGATTGGGATTTCTTAATCATTCTCTCCATTTCCGTTTTTTCTATCGTCTTCTTTCGAAACGTTTTCCTCATGTGAAGCCGTCATTTTTCACTAAACACTAGATATGTCGTACATCAAGTAATTTATTGAATAGTACGGTATGGCCTTCCAGAACTTTGATAAACAAAAACTACGCAGTCAACAGTCAGACTTAATTTTCTTATATTCAAAATTCATCAAACAATTAAAATAGTACTTTTCCTACAGAAATAATCACTTGCCCGATCGGACAAGTGTCCGTTAATGTCGATCCTGTAGTTTGATTAGTTTGTTTTCAATGTGTTTTTGAAATTATTAATCTATCTCAAAAAAAAAAAATTATTTTTGGCAGACAGTAAGGTTAATTAATCTGTCCGATTATTTAACCTTACTGTCTGCAAATTTAATTTTTTTAAGCTGTGCTATTCAAGATACAACCTACACTTTAATTTTAAAACAACAGTTATTCTTTGTATTAAAATTCTTCAAGTGTTAAGGCCACACCAATTTGTAAATATAGTTCTTTGGATTTTCAAACAAACAAAAAAAAATAAGAGTCGGGAGGCAAATTAACTTATTACAATAGTAATTTTAGTCTTTTGGAGACAAAAATGTATGAGCACATAGAATATCAAGAATTACATTTTAATAATTAATAATATTTTAATTGAATTATAAAGCGAGCGCTTACGATTTAAGGTTTAAAATCATTAAATATCAATTGTTAACAACACATATTTCTCAATTAGTGTTTTGATGCATCATACATAGAAAGAAAGGAAAACTTAAAAACATAGTATTATACTGTCAAGAACCTTCTCAAGAGTCTGTGCTTTTGTCATTCGTGAGCCAAGTGTATCAAGTTCTCTTGTATGCTTGTCATAAAAAATCAACGTGACCAAGTGCACTTTTGTAGATGGTTATCAATATCGTGTATTCCGGCCACTTCGTTAGCCACGCTATCTAGTCATTGAATGTTTATCTTTTGATTTAGGCATCATATATCATAAGTAGTATTGATGATAGATATGTTGTTATTTTATTAATCATAATGTTTAGCAATTAAGTGCTGTTTTGCACCGAGATGAGTTTAACTTGTTTGTCGTACACGTAGTTAGGTATTCCAGAACTTGCATTGCTGTCCATACTAGTCTCAGTTTAGGTTCGGTGAATTATGTGGCGAATTGAGTTTCCGGTTGCATTGTTTACATGCAGATTAACGAAATCCATGTTCTAACAAACAAATGTATGATTTTTGACAAGTTGGCATTAGTTTTGTAGTTGAATACTCAAGTTTAGTTAGCGAGTATGTATTCTAGTCAAACGTGTGTGCATTGAGGCGTTAAAGTAGGAAGGTTGTGAAATACTGGTTTTTGTGTCCTCACTATGTTGTTTGTGTATGGCAGGAAACTATAGATACCAGATGGGTTGTGTCCTATTGAGATTGATATAATATTCACTAAATGTGTATTGAGTAGCTAGTATGTATATTTACAACAACACTGTCCAGTTATATGATATAGTGAATATGATTATCGTGATCAGTTCTTGAGTTTGAGCTATATTTGCAACCATACAACTGTTATGTAACATTTATCATAGTTAGGCCAGCTATTTTTTTATTTATTTAGGTTTACAGAACCGGCCCGCTCGAGTTTTGCATTTTTAGAAAAAAAATAATGTAATCCTGAGCAAATTTGACGATTTTTTTATCTTCCGATGTGCAAATTTGCAATCGGGATCGAGAGTTCTTGGAATTTACGGAACTCGTAGCTTCCGGTTATTGGACACGTATGGTAGGTTACCGTGGTAAGATCTGTATGGCTTTGTTTAGTGTACAAATTTATCGATGGTGAGAACCGTTGTCAAACGTTTTTTGCCCGTTCGGAGGACTAACAACTTCTGGCGACTTTATTGCCAATGACATGTTAGATTGGAATGATACTTAATTCTCAAACACTGCATGGTTGCGAGATTGAGTCATGAGCCCCCGACTGGCATACAAATCGGCCAATGAGTGACACGCAATGCAGAACCAAATGCAAATGATGATGCCCCATGGATATCTGTCGCTGTCACGTTCGGGATATTTAGTAGTACATAATACACTCAAGGCACACTCCCATTAACGACCAGATTTCCACGCGTATGATTCACTGATTGGAATGTTCCCTTGATATGTGAACCAGAACGTTATAGACTTGCTGCCCATCTCACCAAAGTAAGTTACCTTGATAAAATATATGAAAGGTATATGTACATCTCTAACTAGTTCTTGGCAATGGATCGAACTATACTAATGATACCATAGAAACCCTTTTCCTGTCATAGCTCTTTCAGTAGAAATGATCTATAACATTTAAAAGTCACTTGAATACAATTGTCACACGATGCACCTCAGCAGGGCAACATTTACTATTCTGGTAGCTCCCATTTGTTATTAACTGCTCTTTTCATTGAAAACTTCAGACAACTTTCCTAGCATCTATTGAGTGAAGTACTACCAATACTGGTCGCAGTATTCAACAATCTACCTATGCTCTTTTGTTAATGACAAGCATGTTATGAAACATTGTTTATTATTTGTATAGGAAACTGTTCACAGCAATGTGCTCAATTGTGGAAGAGGATGCAAGAAGCTGGGCAGACCGACGTGATCGAGCATTGAACAATTTAACTTATGTGTTCACATTGTCTTGTGCATCCTTACTTATGGTAAGCTGGTTGTGGCGCCACTTGCGCACAATGAAGTCTGTTCCGAGAGCATCAATGAAGAGCAGATGAAGAATGAATATGACTGTTAATGCAGAATATAAGTTGATAGATTGTATCGCAAAAAATTTGTTTTTTTATTGTTTATTTCTCACTCCTACGGGACTTTATATTCTGCGGGCTCGTACACCTAAACAGATAAAATAATGCTAAGGCCTTACTTATTAAAGTGGGCTGGTGGACCCTGACCTGTCACTGATCAATGCCATAATACATGTTATTTACTGAGTAATTATATGATATCTTGATGCTATAAATTTGGCACATCAGTGTTATAATATTTTGATTGCATGCTTGTTTGATTATAGTTTCATGCATTTATATTATTAGGAATTTTTCTTGTAATTATTATAGGCTGTCCTTACTTCCCATCTTAAAAATAACCACTGATGTCGAATGATCACAACTTCAACTTTGCTCTCAGCACAAACCAAAAAATTAAGTGGTAGTTACTTGGACAGATCGTTTTCTTGGAAAATATTATTTATTAGAGATTTTGTTACACACTGAACGAGAAGACGCGGCGGGTGCTCACGACTTAGTAATCTTACGATTACTAAATCTAGTTTGTGGTTATGGCCTAATCTGATACCTTTTGAAAGAAGATCTTTTAGAATGATTTTTCTGCCATCTATACCACCCTCCCTAATACCATTCTGTTAAAACTTCTGACCTTCGCTCAATGTCTGGGTGCCCCATGACTAGCCCGCGGCGGTGGTCATCGATATCAATTAATCAAAACTTTGATATCCTCCACTAATAACTCAGAAGCTTTCGCTTCTGCTAAATCCTAAGCATCTTTCCTGATCCTACTCCAGTATTTTCTGCATAATAGAGTTTTTAGAAGGATTGTTCCCAACTACTATTCACACTGCTTAAACTTATTGCGTTCCATCCTAGTTCGGTGGCCCCTCATCGTGACTGCCGCGCGCACGGGCTTGGAAGGCACCTACGACAGCACCTTGGACACCATCTCGTGGTAAGACAAATCTTGAATTTCTCCAACTACTTAGACATACGAGAAGCTGTCATAATAACTATTTATCAGTCTTAATTCTGGGCGCGCGCCTCCCCGCAAGTCGGTTCCTTAGCAGGTGAAAGAGAATTTTTTTACTTACTCCAAGGACCCTCCCATCATACTATGTTTGACGATTTTTATCGATTATCCTGCCCCTTTGAAAGGGGCCCCGGTCCTTAGTCGTGACAAACTATTCGAAGTCGCTCTTCATCCACCAGCAATGATGTCCTGTCACCACATAGTTTGGTTGATCTTGGCCCGCGAAAGTCAGTTCTGCGGGATGAAGAAGATTGAACTGTCGTGACAAGTTCTGAGAATCTATAGTGAGCCCATTACGCTAATACAATAACCTTGCACACCGACAGAACAACGGGCGCAATATCACATATTCTTTGGATAGCATCCGTGAAGGTAGTATACTACACACATAAGGCGCTGCTACTAGGTGGGAAGCTAATCAACAGTCCGAATGGAGGCTTGCTAGAGTTTTTTTAAAGTCACATTCTGAAGTAAAATGTTTGAGATGCATAAATATTCATAAACATATAGACCGTCGAGGTTCGGGTCAGAAATAGGTCAAGAATTCCAATGATCGGCGATGACCTCGAAAAAATTGGTAGCCCAGGCAGTTCATTCAGCGCATGCTGAGATATGAGGACTCAAGCTAAAAAAAACGAAACCGATCCCGTGTCACAGCAGGTGTGGCGAGACGCTAAAAAGCATCACCTCCCTCCTACATCTTGCGCTCTCACTACCCAGTCATGTGCACCGCACCGCACCATCTGAGGTGACTATAGCCGAACCTGTCGTGGAACTCTAACAGTATATTACTCTCGACGAGCCCTTGTCTATCCCGGTTCATCTCTCCCGTATAGTGGCGATACATCAGTTGTCTCATCATGAGTGACATATTTTCCTTCGGTTCTAGTGTGTGATATCGCCACTCCAAATAGCACAGTCAGAAGAGCAATAACATCAATCGTATAGAAATCCGTACTTATATTCAGTGATTGCAATTAGGATCCTCCCAAAGTATCATGCATTTTGCCGATTATCAAAATGATATAAATTGGTCAATAATGCATACAAAGTAAGTGTTAGATAAAGTTCTTACTAAATTAATTGATTACAGTTGAAAAACAGCTACATCCCAATATGTAGTTTGGTCAGATATCAAACATGTACTAGCTGAAAATTTGCGGGGCCTCAGGTAAATTTCAGGCAATTTCACTTTTGTTGAAGACTTGCAATGACTGTCACATATTACCAATAAATGGAACACAAACTGCCCAAATAACATATAATTATTATATATACATCACTTTATATCATAATGTAATATGTACACACTACCCAAGTGCACTGTTATGTATTCCACTTGTTCAAATACATCTTATTTTGTAACAATGTACATGGTTGTATTTTGTGTAACATGATTGTTATGCCACATGTTTGGTTGAATCAATAAATAACTTGAATTTAAAAACAATTCCTGATGCTGTCAAAAAAAAGATATATCAAGCTAAATATAACTGTTGATGAATAAAATTACCCCTGTGGAAGCCCCAGCCTCGTTTTTGTAGTAGAGACTACTTTCAAATACACTTATCGTGCCTTTGTCATACACGATATCAAAATCTCAGCTACAAAAAAATTCACCTGTTAATGCATCACTTCCCTCTTGCAATTCTTTTAGTTTTTGGTTGCTTTAACATAATACATAGCTATTCTACGTGCATGGATTTGCAACCCAACTTGCAAGAATAATCGTGGGCGCCATCTTTGAAAAGGAAAGTAGAGGACTTTGGTTTTAGCTTTCGATATATAAAAATTCCATTATTACAGTCTAAAAACTGCATGATTTGTCAAATAACTGTTTCAAAAAATTGATATACAGATAGACGTTTTAAAAAGTAATTACGTCCGAGAAATGATGCCACCAAAATGCTCAGGTATGCCCATTTTTCAAACGCTTCGGGTCTACTTTCGAGATATTATAGCCTGCACACTTGGTTGTACCGTCTTCAAAACGCACGAGAAAACGAACCACGTGCGTTACCCCAATGAATTCCAAATGGGAAAGTTACTCAAATAACTTACAATTACTATAACAGTGTTTTAGCTGTTCCTCTTTGCACGTTTGATATTCTTTTTAACATCAATTCTCTAACTTTAGAACGCAGTATGTTTGCGACCTACTCTACCGCAGCCCTTGGCCAATTATAGAAACTACAAACCCTGCCTCGATCTCTCATTAGCATATTTCATGACGGACAGTAAACGACAACGTTCTACCGCGCTCATGATCTGGATTCCAAAAACTTTTTTACCCCCACAAACTACCGGATCACTCGCCAACACCAACAATTAAACTTAAGACTGTAATATAGTACACCGTTCAAGATCACGATGTACAACACTGGTGAGGAGCGGTGGTACAAACTAACTCTTTTTTATTTTTTTTTAATTAAATGCTTTATTCTGTGTTTGGCATATATATATTATCTTTTCAACATATAATTCATTTTTTAAAAAAAAATTAATCAATCCAATATAGATTTTGTGCATTATTTTCCACATTTAGAACAGCTAAAAAATATACGTGATTTCTGCATATAGTATTATAAAGTTTATAACTAAGCTTTGATGAGTTGAATAGGTACTTTCTCCAAACATTAAACTTTTGGCCTTATAAACTATACGTTTAGCATGTATCAGTTTATATATCATACATTCTCACAAACGATATGACATTTCACACAATTTGAAAATGCATGCAGAATGTTTCAATATGCACTATTACGACAGAGTACACAATATCACTATCTTTCTACGATCAAATATTTTTAACAGGCATATTCTTATTGTACAAATCCTCCTCTTAATATTAGGACATTATTGTTCGTTTCCGGAACACAAAAAAGATATAAAAAAAAGGGGTAACAAATGATAAAGTGACTGCTTCCATCCTGTGTCCTCAGACAATACATTGAGGTACGAACCGTCGCTGTGTGCAAGTGTTAACATCTAAACATATACCTACATATATGCTATAGACATTTGTTGATTGCAATAGAGAGTCCAGAATCCGTTATATTATCTCAAAGTTTACAACTCGCTTACGAGTTTCACCAGCGTGACTTACATTTACCAGATCCTATACTCCGACGTTTCACGTCAGCCATTGCAAGCTATTTGACTGTAAACAAAGTCATCAAAGCCATGTCATGACGCAGGTTTAAATTAGTAAAGCATCCTCTAATCTATATGTCACGTAACGGTGGACAGATAAAGATGCAGCCCCGGGGGTCGGTGGGGGGGGAGGGGTTGTTAAGGTATAACAGTCTATACTTTGATTTTTTTAATTCGCCACTATATTGGCTGATTGTATATGCTCTGTACTAGTACTGTTTATTCTAATACCCAGGTGTGTTAGTTATTTATCGTGGGGATAATGTCATTAATATTTCGTGATTACAAGTTTTATAAGAGCATGATATTCTAGTGGATAAAATATGACACCATTGATGCTATAATGACATTTAAGCCGTTGTCTATATTCATACGGCATAGACTGTTCTTAAAGGGGGGGGGGGGGGCGTTTAAATCACCGAAGCAAACTTCTAAATTAGTGTGACATGAATGCAGAAAAAAAAGTTACTTGACAAACAAGTTGGGGGGACATACTTGTTTGCCCCCCCCCCCCCCCCCCCTCCCCCACCCCCCCCCCCCCCCCCCACCCCCCACGCCCCCCATGCTTGTGGCCAAGTGTATTTTTTTTTATTTTTTTTTTTACAATATTGGATATGCTTCTTCGAGTACTATATTGAACATTTATCCTAAAATTTACGATAGTATCGCATAAGTATTGCATGGGGCACTGTGATTTGATGCAATTTACACATTGCAATTAATTTCACTTTTCCTCTTCTTTCGTATAAAGGTTCCCAACTCGTTTCAAAGTATAAAGATTCTTTTGATGCCAATGCCAAAATGCAGCATGTACATGCAGTTGCTCTTGCTTTAATTTTTCAATATCTAAAATTGCACATCCATTAAATACCACAAAAACACATTCAAATATTGGTCCTTCAAAAGTTACATATATTTTTGATAATTTTTCTCCGCACAGAGTAAATCTAAGTTTCTTAATCAATCCTATTTTTTATAAGTATGATTTGTAGTGTTATCAATGTACACAGACCTTTTCGTCTGATAAAATCAATCCAATTCCCCAGGAAAACCAATAAAACAAATTCCGACAACCTTGAAAAAGCAGAACTTTGTCATTGTGTAATTGTTTTGATTTACCATAAAATTTAATCTTTGTTTTATTTGGATTAAATGGGGATAACCAGTTCTCAAACTACATTTCTAGTATTTTAAGATCGAAAAGCTTTGCCAATGATTTGGAATGGATTATTAGCGATATCTAATTTTAGCGATCTCAAAGTCCTCGCTAATAATGCCAAAATTAAATCCTCGCTAAAATTTCTACTTATACGGTATTATTAAATTAACGGATTGAAATGTTCTACACATTTTACCTCTCAGTCGATAATCGTTAGGAATATTATGCTATAATAGATAATCAGTGCATGCAACAGACCGTGACATTTCATGCAAGATTTTTTAAATTAACTTAGGTTGATTATTAACAATCCTTGATCCGACTTGTGCGTTAGGTTCCTTCCATTATCATTTCTAATCATGCATGAAGTCACACAAACGACATACTAGTCTGATCCCCGTCCCTGCCACTCTGAGATCACTCGTTTTGGGCGAGTGATCTGAGATCACTCGTTTTGGGCGAGTGATCAAAGAATGGCGGGGGCAGGGACAATACTACACCCTGTGCGGACCTTTACAAAAACAAATATCAAATACAAATTGTACATATATAAACAAAGATCAAATCTTCATAAAAAATATATTTAATAGATAAATTTCTTCTTCCAACGCAGGCTACAATGTGTCGTGACTACATGTATTTATTACGTTCCCCATATCAGTGGGGATCCAGGAATTCTCGACAGGGGTCCGATTGGTTGAAAGAGGGGACAGAAAACATTAAGGTCTGTGGTGAAGCCCACGTTGGGGCCCAGGGGGTTAATTTAGCTATTATTCTCTCCATAACAATAAGTTTGGTCACAAGAGGGGTGGGGCTCCCTCTAAATCCGTCTTTGCACATAAATATGGACTGAAGCGGTGATGATGAAAACTGTAATGACTCGATGAATTGTGGACTGTGTATGTGGAATGCGTATTCAATTTAAGTTGTACATTTGAGCCTGATATTGGGCGAAATCATCATAGAAAGAAGACGCATCCCCTGGAACGTGGACTTGAAATTTTGTTACTTTCCTGATATACGTTTTTTGACTGAAGCCTTTGTAAATATGGCGTGCACCCTCTTTAAAAGCAGTCCGAAATGATGTAACATTCCACATCTCGATTTACAAAATACTCGGTTTGTCATTGTTGCGGTTGACAGGCCCCGCTTAGTGGTATTTATGTCTCTCAACGTTTTAGATATGCAAGAGCTTGTTCTGCGTATGATTAGCTTTAGAATCGAGGCAGGCTCCTTACAACCAAGTTGTTGTTGCAGGGGTTTCAACAGTCACGTTTCGCAATTTTGCCAATACAACCTGCTATTGCGTCAAATGCTGTCTGACGTGTTTCATAGCAATTGTTGAGCCGTTCTTTTTACACTGATTTTGGCTACAGATTACTCCGTTTATCTGATCAAGACAATGGGCCCAGAGCGAGTGACCAGTCAACAGTGGATGCTCACTACTTCCAGGCACCTGGTCCCACCTGTTGTATCCAGGAATCCGTGTGTGCCCAACTCTTATTTTGTATTCTGTATGGTACTTACGAGATTGGTCACTTGTTCAATATCTTCGCCTTTGAATCATCAATACCCTGGCTCGATCAATTGTCACGGTATTTCCATCAATTGATACAAAATATGACGAATATTGTGACAATAACCAGGGATATACAGAACCAGACAATACGTACACTTTCTCAGACTTCTCTACAGCACAAAGTCCTCCACTTTTTATACCCCCCGCAAACGAAGTTTGGGGGGGGGGTATATAGGTTTCACCCTGTCTGTCTGTCTGTATGTCTGTCCGTCTGTCCGAAATATTTTGTCGTCCGCAACTCCTCCTAAACGACTTGCAGGATTTTTATAAAACTTTGTGGAGTGTTAGAATATATAATGGAGATGTGCATATTGTCTTTTTAATTTGGACAATTTTTGTACAAGATATGAACGTTTTGGACTTAGGCATTTTTCACCAATATAACTATGCATTAGTCCGTTACTCCTCCTAAACGACTTGCAGGATTTTTTAAAAAACTTGTGGAGTGTTAGAATATATAATGGAGATGTGCATATTGTCATTTTATTTTGGACAATTTTGTACAAGATATGAACGTTTGGACTTAGGCATTTTTCACCAAAAATACCTATGCATCAGTGCGTTGTCCGCAACTCCTCCTAAACGACTTGCAGATTTTTATAAAACTCTGTGGAGTGTTAGAATATATAATGGAGATGTGCATATTGTCAGGAATTTTATTTGGACATTTTTGTACAAGATATGAACGTTTGGACTTAGGCATTTTTTCACCAATGTATGCATTAATTAGTGCATCGTCCACAACTCCTAAGAATAAATAATACTATAATTACCCATTGATTAGACAACTTCTGTTAATCTGAGAAAATTCTGTTGTGTTCATTATGTAGTGTGCCCCGCGGGGGTATTAGTCCGATAGGACAGTCTAGTTAGCTCACCTGAGCCGAAGGCTCAAGTGAGCTATTCTGATCGCCTTTTGTTCGTCGTCTGTCTGTCTGTTTGTTGACTTTCACATTTTCGACTTCTTCTCAGAACACACTGAGCCAAATTCAACCAAACTTGGTACAAATAATTCTTGGGTAAAGGGGATTCAAGTTTTCTTCAATGAAGGACCGGGCCTCTTCAAAGGGGAGATAATCACGAAATGTAAAAATAGGTGGAGGTCATTTAAAAATCTTCTTCTCAGACCACTGGGCCAGAAAAGCTGAAATTTATAAGAAATGATTTAGGATAAATGCTGATATTGCAGGAGTATGTTCTTTGTTTTTGCCGCCTCTTCCACACCAAGATCTCTTGTTGTCTCCTCATACAACTCTTTCAAATGGGCAGGTAACGACATCCTTAAAGCTTGTATTAGATGTTTGCCGTGGGCAGTCAATGACATTACTAACTGCAGATGTTTTCCCAACCATTGTATTCTTGTACATCTCTTGGGCTGACTAGTTACATTCATTAGTCTTAATGCTACGTCCTCCCTAGCAGTTATGAGGGTTCTAGCCACGAGAACTTTTCCTGATTTCTGAAACTTCTCATTAGCCTCCACCATATGATCCGGTAACACTTCTATCAGATGGAATCAGTAGACGACCAGAGCAAATAATTTCACTCATGGGCGGAATCGTTATCGTCTCCTTTAGACTTATGTTAAAACACCCTAGGTGACCTTGGAGCTGTAGCTCTTGCTCAATCCCTCCAACATAAAGCTTACCCAAAGAGACATCAATGAGGCATTTATGTTGTTTAAGAAATCCAGGCCAATATTTCCTTCAGTGCTGATATCGGCAACGACCACGTCATGATCGAATGAGAAGGTGCCAATTGATATTTGGAGCTGACATCTACCTTTACTTGCAACGGAGCTCCATCTGCTAATACAATTTCTTGTGTAACTGGCATCAATTCCTTCCTGCCTGTGCTTTCAATTTTCCGTTATACAGTATGCGACAAAATCGTCATGTGGCACCTGTATCAACCAATAAACTGCACGGGATCTGGTTAATAGTAGCCTCAGTGAATTATCTACTCTGGTTCGAGTGAGAGTACCGCTTGCAGTCGGACCCTTTATCATCTGGTCGTTCTTCAGATTGTTCCACTGGTGTATTTAAGACATACTCTCTTCTTCTTGGACCTGAAATTCTTTTTGCTATAAACAGTACACGGCTTTATGTCCCCGTTTTCCACAATTGTAGCATTTAAAAGGGAAACCATGAACCAGAATACGGTGATGAAGACGCCGACCATGTTCACTGTGCTGCTTTGTGATTTCTTTGGACAGAGTCAAATGGGCAATTTTGTCTTCCATAGCCTTCAAAGAAGTTTTAATTCATCACGAAGCTGTTTGATTTCTGGTTCACATGCACACTAGAATCCAAATCTTTAGACTCATTGTTGACACTGTTGGCTCCTCTGGCAAATTCCAATATCCTGCCTTCTTTGCCTTCTGCCCTACAAATGCTTCAATTTCGCTGCAAG
Organism: Ostrea lurida; assembly: GCA_903981925.1. Taxonomy (NCBI): domain Eukaryota; kingdom Metazoa; phylum Mollusca; class Bivalvia; order Ostreida; family Ostreidae; genus Ostrea; species Ostrea lurida. Next base: position 15,265 of record CAJDSM010001249.1, read on the forward strand.
TCGAATAGCGTACATTCGAGCCTGGGTCTCGATTGCTGTATTCTAGTCGCATGTCAAAATCGTTGAGTGCGTCCACAAAATTGATCCTTTGCGATCATTTCTGTCCCCTCCCTTGGTGCTGTCGGGTATGCTAAATGCACCAGTCGCCGAATGTTTTCTCCTAATTCCGGCAATGTATCTGTAGGTTTCTGGCGTTTCTCCCTGAGCGTAGCTCTGTAGAGCTCAGTCTGATTCGCAGGGGCAAACCTCGCTTCTAAAGCCTCACAAAGGTCTCCATATGCACATATGTCATCTGATTTCATGTTACCATAAACAGTTTGCGCTTGCCCCCTAAGCGACGCTGCCAGGTATAGCCCTTTTTGTCTGATACTCCAAGAATTAATATTGCAACATGCCCAAAGTGTGCTTTGTAGTCAATCCATGATCCCGTACCATCAAAAGTAGCAGGCTTCATAACCGTTTTACCATGTGCATCACTGTCACTGACTGTGGAACTTAGTATTGGGCTCCGTGAAATAGGCATGACATCCTTTGATGCATTCCTTTTTACATCTTGTACTACTCTGTCTGCCTCTAAAGTATCCCAGCTAACTCTTGGTGTCGAATGCCTGGTCATGTGCTCCTCGGAGAAACGAAAGGGCGTGTAGCCGATGTACATGTATATGGATTGCGCAACTTATATTTATTCTTCTCGTCCCGATGTCCAATTCATAGGGTCATACAACATATAACCAGGTATAGGTTGTTCGGTTTGACCCGGGACTGCTTTGTACTCTGTGTTTCTGTGACTTTCTTTTCCTGTCAATTCTTCCAGACTCGTGTCACTCACCTTTGATTGTACATCAACCCCTGAATCCGGAAAACTAGGTAAATTGACGCTTTGATTCGAGCCTGTCCAAAGTTTCCTTTAATTTTTGTCGCTTTGCGTCAATTGCACTTAGTTCATCCCATAAATCTGACTCGTACTCATTCATTTATGATTATACTCTCTAATTGAGGAATAAAACCCTACAACACTGTTACATAAACTGAATTATATATATTTGGCCCCAATCTTTTGGCATTACATTGATCACTTTTATAAAGTTTACTTTCATGTTTCGGATTTCCAACATTTCGGTTTGAGCATCACTGAAGAGACATAATTTGTCGAAATGCGCATCTGGTGCATAAAAATTGGTACGATATGAATTTATATATTTCTACAAGCACTCTGTACACTGAATACCATATACTGTATCGCGTCCCTAGCTTAACCCTGGTACTTGAACTAGGTTACGGTGTTATATACTTGAGCACGCAACAACTAAGGTTCAAAACAAAATTACAAATCCTACGAAATTAATCAAAATAATCACGTATATATATATATATGTAGCGGGATTTCCCGCAGGAATAAACGAAGAAACACAGTTGTCGTTATCATATTTCTGGTTTCAGGTGTAGATAAATAAATGGATAAATTAAATAAATAAATAGGTAGGTTGCCCAATTTATGGAACTGAGCTACACTGGCTTGTTCAATAAATACCAGCAATCTGGATTTAATACTATAGTCCAGGTCTTCAGGCTCAAGAAGAAATATAAGTAAATTTCAATGCTGTCACACAAATTCAAGAGCACAAAATATACGTTTGTTCTGTCTGAGATTCTCAAACCCTGGGATGAAAAGTGTTCATCCCACACAAAGACCAAAATGCTCTAACCAATAAATCCAACTATTTCAAATGTTGACCAATGAATGTTAAATGTGGTGTGAATTGTGTGGATCCAAGGGGGTGCATGTATCGCTATTACTAAATACCCAAGTTAGTAGAGAGAAGATATAAATTTAATTATGTAAACCCTAAGTTTTAATTTACGGTGTAACTATTTATCTATATAAGATTTTAATATTAATTTATTTTAGATATGTTTAATTAATCGACTCTTTTATCATTTCCATGATAAAAGTACATCTACTACAAACTTCCCCCCCCCCCCCCCCCCCCCCAATTTGAAAAATGACGTCCCCGTCATTTGTCTAGTGGACGTGTTTACCTGTACTGCAATATCTGGATGCATTATTTATATTCTGAAATTCTTGAAATAAAACTAAAATGTATATGCATGATAAAATCAGTTTATGAATTCTTCAAAATTTTCAACATAGTGTGTACTACATGTATTTCTTTCTCGAAACCTTTCATCAAATTTGTGCTCTGTATGTTTTGCAAATACTCGCATTTCTTTTGCCATTCCAGTGGTTCTTGGTGTTGCTGTCTGAAGACATATTCCTGATTTCTCATCCATGTTGGTGGTTTCCGCTCCCTATTACTCCTAGGTAATTATCGAACTGGTTCGACTTCCTGGGCATGCGCAGTAGCTTCTAACTCAACATCATTATGCTGCTGCTCCTTAACTACTTCCTATCTATCCTCATCTGTCTCATCATCTCTTTCGTCTTCCGCATTATGATGTACATAATTTTCTCCTCAGGCTCTTTGCTCTGGTTCTGTTCTTGTATTGTCTTTGGAATAACTACATAATGTGGGATGTATTCCTTGACAGTGGGTCTTGATAATGGTACCATTTCTAATTCGTCATCAGAAACTGCCATCCTCATCTTCTAAATCACTGCGACCGGT
>CAJDSM010001252.1:0-11218 GCA_903981925.1 Ostrea lurida
TGATTGCGCTAAAATATATTTGCGCCAAATACTCTTGTTTTACAGTATATATTTTTTAAATGTTTGCGTTGTAGGTGAAGCGCAGTTAAACATTGGATCTTTAATGGAGAACCCAATGCAGATGCTTACAGACCCTACCATAAGACAGTTATTGACATCGGGAGGCGGAGCTGCAACAAGAGGTGGCGTATATTACAGTTCTTAGAAATGTATTTCAGTAGAGATTTTCTATGCATTAATCTGTGATAGACTGTTAATGCGTTTTATCCAATTTCTCGTGCTAAATTTTGGAGAAAAAGGTTTTCATTAGGAAAATAAAACAAACATCTTGTGAAACCAGTAGGCAGAGGACGCTTACTCCTCCATGGCATTCGCATTTGTCGGAGGTCCGTGTTGAGTTGGTCCTACACTCGACTTTGTTGCATGTTTTTTGGATATGAATTGCATTTAGTTAACAATTGTTAACTTCCCAATGTATATCGTACATTTAGCAGCAAGCAAAACAAGATGATATAATTTTTTTTTTTCGCAATAAGGTGTTGACCCAGGCAATGCTTGTCAGCTTCAAGACATCCAGGAGTGCGCCTCTCTCGGACAAAACAGCGATTGCGGCAAATCTAGTCAGCTTAATGACCTGATTTCCATCCGCCCCTACCACTCCCTAACCAGCAGCCATGCAGCCCCAGAATGGCAGCGTCCACCATCAACTTATCTATAGGTATGCACGTGGTTTTGTATCTGTGGTCACGTGTGTTGTTGGTATGTTTTATTACAATAACTGCTTTAAAAAGAAGCATATAAGACAATGAACAAGAAAATCTTAGAATAGCATGCACTGCACCATTAAACCTAATTCATGCGCATTCCCAAAAAAAATCTACTGCGCTTTGAAAATATTCTAGAATCAAGACGATTGTTTCGCTAAACACATTATTGTCATGTAGGAAATGTGGGAGAATGAATACAATTTTTTCGCGGAATTTTCTTGTACTATCTTAAAAGTTACTATACATAAAAATCCCCTCATGGTCATAGTAAGTCGTGTATCCATCTAGAGGAGGATGTGCGCGTCCTTTCCCTGGAGATAACAGGGCTTGTAATATCGCGATCTCTGCATTTCCTCTGCCTAATTTCTGTCTTATCAAATTTTCAGGAGATTCTTCCGCCACGCTTGGAAAGGACCAGTCTCTTGCAGATCTTATCAAAAGGCTTCAGTTAAGGAGAAAAAAGAAAGAAGTGGCGACTGCCGCTTCTGCTGCCATAGAAACGGTTCCTAACGGAAATCTCGGGCCGGTGTTTTCAGAAACTCTTAAGCCTAGCAACCTTAATCCCAGCTTGCCCGTAGCAAAAATGCTAGAGCTGGCGAAGGACGGTATTGTAAGTTTGTTTCATTCAATTATTCTGAAAATGATAAATGAACTGTCTATACGTATTTTGCATGCACAAGGGTTTTTAAATATTGTCGATCGTGAAAGACATTTTTTAAAAATAAAATCTACATTTATGAATATCATCCTTAATAGTTCCCCTGATTATCGTCCTCAACACTTGACTATAGCAGGGTTGTCAGATTTCTACAAAACGTTATTTCAAAGGCGAAGATAACAAACGGTGATCAGATCTTCGTAATCCCAAAGTAGAAATACAAAACAAGAGTTAGGCAAACGACGGACCCTTGGACAATAATCAGAGGTGGGATCGAGGTGCTATGGAGGAGTAAGCATCCCTGGTGACCGGTCACCCCGCCGTGAAGCCTATTGTCTTGATCAGGTAAACGGAGTAATCCGTAGAACGGCTTAACAATGGCTATGTCCTTTGACTGATCTTCATTGGCTATGCTATGAAACACGAAACTTGATGTGAAGCTTCTCATGAACAAATGCATATGTTTTCATTTGGGGGGGGGGGGTGTGACACACTTATACAAGAGTTGATTCACTTACCATAAACTTCACTTTCCATGAAACAGATGGTTTAACAACACCTAAGAATGTGTATTACTACGCGTGATATACTGCAGATTACTACGCGTGACATACTGCAGATATCCCCAACACCTGGTACAAGTTTATATCTTATTCAAGATTGTTGAAAACTTTAAAAGAGGTCATCACAAAATGTTTCAATATCCATATTACTAGCCTGGCCCTGAAAGAGTTGTCTAGCAACCATTACTGTGTGCATTTCAGACTCTTGAGTACGCTTAGCATTGATTGTTGGAGACGTTGACCCTTGAGTACGCTTAGCATTGATTGTTGGAGACGTTGACTCTTGAGTACGCTTAGCAATTAATATTGATTGTTGGGGACGTTTGAACTCATTGAGTCGCTTAGGCATTGATGTTGGAGACGTTGACTCTTGAGTACGCTTAGCATTGATTGTTGGATGACGTTGAACTCTTGAGTACGCTTAGCATTGATTGTTGGAGACGTTGCTTTTTCAGGGTGTGCAGCCGGCTCTACAAAATATGGTTTGTCCGACTAAGCAGTGTCCATTCCCCCTAGCTTGTGGAAATCCGGTGAAGACTTACACACCTGAAACATTTTTCGTGTGCCCAGAGTGCCCGATGTGCCCTGGAGACATTCTGAAAGGTGTTTCCGCCAGGCTCGGAAAAGTTGTCAGGATAGCTCAACCTAAAACGAAGACCAGGAAAATAAAGAAGTCAAATAGGTAACTTATACCCCCCGCGGGGTTCTGCTTCTGTGCTTTACTGCATGGCTTTTATTTGCTTGTGTGTTTTGCTTGCATGTTTTTGATGCTTTAGTCAATATATTGGTGATGTAAACGTATATATATATACAAAGCGGAAAAATTATTTAAAAAAAAACCCCATATGTATTATGATTTAAACACATCTATAAAACTGTTTGCTATTCTTTAATTTTTTTTTATTAATAGTTCTAATCTATTCTGATATTAATTAGCTATATAATTATACAGCATGTCATCACTTATAATCAAATCTTTCTTTCAGAAAGCTGGAGTACAAAATTTTACCAACTCGCATAACACCGATTTCTCATTATGTGAATCACCCATATTTATCGAAAATGCTGAAATTTAATTTCTGAGACTCTTAGGGTGTTTGATGGTGGATTATGCATGCAATTATAATTATCGCTTGCTAGTTTTGTGTGTCTGTGTTTGCTGCAGCCGTTGAGAACTATTTGCTTCATGCGGGACGAAAAACCCTAGTGAAAGAAAGTCAGTAATGCTTGTAACAATGTTGTGTAGAGTAATGGCTATGTTAATCTGTTGGCTAACGCAACAGCCTGCTTAGTATATCAGCTCACGCAAAGTTTGCCTTAAAGGGGCATGTATACGTTTTGAGCTAAAAATGTTTAGATTTTAGATTTTCATTCATAATGTTTACAATGCTCACTTATGGTATTCCTAATGGTCAGCAACAATTTGAACGTCATTTGTTGAGTTACAAGTGAGATACAGCACTTACAATTCTTTGCTATGTAAACAAGGCTCGAGCCTTGTTTTTATTTACATAAAGATTGCTTTACAGAAAATACCATGTTTAAAACAAAATGAAATGTTAGAAACACAAGAAACTTTTTAGCGGTGTTCAGAATGAACTTGTAATTAGAAAAAAATCTGCCTTAAACGGAACGTCAACTACCATAAATAAAAACATGGCTCGAGCCTTGTTTACATAGCGAAGAATTGTAAGTGCTGTATCTCACTTCAACTCACCAAATGGCGTTTAAATTTTTACTGACCGTTAAAAATACCCTAAGTGAGCATTGTAAACATTAAAAATGAAAATCTAAAATCTTAACATTTTCAGCTTGAAACGTGTACATGTCCCTGTAATCACGCACGTGTTATATTCNTCAGCTTGAAACGTGTCCATGTCCCTTTAATCACGCACGTGTTATATTATTCTCAATCACCAAGCGTTGCCGTTTCAATCTCGCACGTGTAATCCTTCAATATTACATGCATTGTCGTCTCGTCGCATGAATGGGTATGTATTCATCAAAGTTCCGTAACTTCATGTCCATTATTCGTAAGCATGAACATCTTTTTTATCATTATTGCTGCTACGTGTATCTTTAGGTGGATGAATTTCCTTTTGAGTTGCTTTACATCTGGCATGTATATTATTTTTTGGACCAGGAAAGCTAAACTGAAAACAATATGATAAAAAAAACCTATCCCTAAAAGTTGATGTATATGAGATTTTAAAATACTTGACAAAAAATGTTTTACAATCAGGCTATTGATTGCAAAAACTTTGACAAGAGGTTGATTATTTGTTACAGCGGCGCACGAACATTGTCCTTCGATGCGTCGAACTTCGCAGGGTGGTGACTTGCGTCATTGTAACATGCGAAAGTGGACTATCAACTCGGAAGGACAGTGCTGAGGAAATTCGAACTCTTCGGCAACCATGAACATTGTAATCAATCATTTTCACCTCGTCATCAATCTGTGTGTGTCTCTGTGTATTATTTTACTACACGTGTATTCATGAGTTAAAAATCTTTTTTATTTTAAGAACTGATTCATTATAGCCCTGTTGGTCACGTGATACTTTTGTAGGGTAACTGCTTCACACATTTTATTTCAATAAAAACTTGACAGACGCTTGTGATCGCTGTATGGCTTAGCTGGCTTGGATCGTCATGGAAACAATGTTTTCTAATTAATTATAGTAAAAATGTGATTCGAGAAACTTATTAAAGTTAAATATGTACAAAATCTCGCATTTTTTATCATTGAAGAAATTTTCGTTTTTACACGAGGCATGTAACTGTGGTCCTATACGACAAATTACGTCACAAAGAGCGTCCTATAACGCCAGATTACTTCGCAAAAAAGTGTTTGCGTTCATCAAAAGTATGCTGGCGGGAAACTCTTCATTTCGTCATACATTTTCAAAACTGAAACTTTTTTATTATTTATCTTTTACTTTTCATTTTTCCCAGGAATATTCCCAGCCTTGAAACTAGTCGTACGTATATGTTTTTCAAGTTGCATCCGCACCATCATTCACATTTCTTGAGAAAATGTCTATCATTTTCAATCGGAAAAGATAACAAGAAATTTGGAAATATGAAATTCAACACTGAATTAATGAATATTTTTATCCACGAAATGCATTTTAAATAATCTATTTTGATTCCCCTTTTTCGTTTACTCTTCGAAAACTTTCAAAATCAATATTACATGGGATTTAGAGGTAAAATAATGCTTGCAGCAGTAAATTAGACTAATGAACACTGTCGCCTGATAAGTGAGGTTCTATGGGTCTTGCTGTTCGTAAGTTTTTATGACTAACAGGATATGACGTCATTTGGCCAGCGATCTAAAAGATAACCACTTTTTAACAAATTCGTGTTAATCAAACACTTACACTTAGCATCATAGACTTAAAAAGTCAAACAAGACTGAAAAAGTCGATAATACAGTCAAAACTGAATTCAACGACCTATCTACGGCAAAAATAAAAAAATTCAAATATGTATATATGTATATTCCTGTTTCATGTCCGATAAAAATTATTTATATGGACAATTTATTCGTAAAGCATTGTAGCTCAGTTAATAAAAATACCAGTTTCAAGGATTTAAAAAGTTATTTCCACTTCAAAATGCGCTGGAAAATATATTTTCGATCTATATGAAATAAATCATTATCCTTTTATGATAATTCTCAAATCCAGTTAACAAGCTGAAATAGATTATTGAATCTCATAATTCTAAAGGAATGGTCTTCAGAATTTTCGATTTCTAGAAACGTTACCGGTATTTCCCAGTGTAAAAATAGGGCGACCAGAAAACAGGAATATACTTGTATCTTTTCTTGGCCTAATGAATCACTTGTACGAATTTCAACGTCCTTTGGTGTGGAGACGAATGTAACTTTGAAAAAAAATGACCTGACCAAATGCTTTAAAATGATTAAAAAGAATGACGACAACATTTTTTTGTGCAAAGAATGTACACATTTTAAAGTTATATTATACAAAATATCACATCTCAACGCGCCCATTTGACGAAAAAGATGAATCCATCCTGAAGCAGGTAATAAAAATAAAGAAGTTAATTGGAACGAGTTAAAAAGCTCGTCCTTAACCAGATGGCTGAGAAGACCAGGCAGTGGTATATTTATCATATCTGAAAAAATCCTGGCCTTTTAAAAACAAGTAACCAGGTACATGTGATACTACAATACATATTAATTTTAATACAAGAAATCGGACATCCCTCCCCCCCCCCCCCCAATGGTTTGCTTTTTTAAAAACAAACGGAATATTGAATCATGTTTTCTGACCCATTTAATTTTATATTAGGCCGTTCAGTGGTACATCGTATGTGCTTTGGTTGTCATCTTTTTTTCTAACCATGTTACTGTGCCAGGAAATTAGTACTTTTGTTACATATGCAATTATCAAGAATGAAATCCAAACCAAATTTCTATGAATTTGTCATTATTGATAATTTTTGAAAGTTGCTAATAATGACACATTTTTTATCAAGACCCAGGGGCTAAGAAACAATTAAGACAAGCCCACCTTTAAGTCACTTTATGAAACGAACAAAATAGTGAAAGTCATACTGAGATGACACGTGGGCTTGTCTACGTTTTAGAGCCCCTGAGACTGGTATCTACACTTGTATCTAATCGATAACAACGTGGATTAAAAAGATACAGGCGCGAGGTTTCTGTATGAAATTGTTTGTAACATGTACCCTACAGAAACACATATATTCACAATTATAACACATGGAATTATTTTATCAATTGATGGTAAAGAAGATGATTGACATTATTGTAGATAATGAATGTGTTGTTTTTCTTTATACAGTATCGATATGAAATCACCGTTTGAGTTATGGATGATACTACAAATAGGAATTGACCACTACAAAAGAAAATGTTTTCAAAAATAAACACAAAAAAAAGTCAAACTTCGTTTTCTTTATGTTCTTTTGTTTTCATAAAATCATTACATAGTATTAATTATACGTTGGTGTTAGGTATGGAAAAAAAGTATGAAAAACTAATCTAATAAATCTTTGTACTCTATTTATATCAATTTACTTGTTTATTGTTGCAAATTTCTAACACTTCTTCGACAACGATAATTATGACATCTGAGTTTATGTTTCATTTAAGTTACTTTAACAAATTCCTTATTTTACTAGAGTAATTCTTATAATATCGCGGAAATGACTTATAAACGTGAAATCGCGAGAACAATGAAACTTTGCAAGCCGAGCTGATGACCAAGCTTTTAGCAATAGAAACGAAAGTGAGTTTTATTTGGGAGTGATGCTTCTCGTGCAATTAGGCGATAATAATTCCTCAGTTTGTTTTAGGATTCTACAGTACTCGTGTCATTCTTTTGAAACAGGGAATATAATTTTGGTGGGAAAAAGTTACAAAAACAAAGAGACTGTGAAATAAAAAATGACGGGAAGAAAAAAAGTTAATTGGTAATTCGTACCATTGTTGATTTCGGATGATGAACATCAACCACAACAACAATGAAATACAAGTATAGCTTTTTTAAAAAAAAAGCTTGCCGGTCTTTTAGCAACAACTTTAAAGATAGTGAAGTTGAATTTATTACTTTTATTTCATTTTTGAAATGTGTCAAAATAGATATCCTTACAAAACGCACAGTACGTACCCTATTCCAAGTACCATCATTTTTCTTCACGAGACCAAAAAACCACTGTTCCTATATTGGACACTGTGCAACTTGTACAACTGTGTAGAATAGTATTTATTACGAATCAGGGCCCATGAATTGGTCATAAACAATAAGCAATGCACAAATGAAGGGAGCAAATACATTCCGTCAATTTTAGTTAATCTAATTGTAAGAATCAGAATTCAGAACAAAACAGATTAAAGGCTTATTCGTATAAGTATTCAAATTCACAAGCTATCAAATGCACGCCAAATCCCCGTTTTAGAATAGTCCCCCCCCCCCCCCTCCATAACTTGTAGAAAAATAAATGGATCCCCTCTCCTGACAATGGCAATAAGGCATTATACATGTACACAATTTTCAAGTCTATAATAAAAAGCCCATATTGAATAAGTGTCCACAAGCTAATTTACATCCACACTCGGCCTCACTTAGATGACCCACCCCTGGTAGATCCACCATAATTTTAGTCCCTCCCCAACAAAATAGAAAAAAACCCATCAAAGTGTAATAACGAGTGTGGTCTTCGTTTTTCAACCCGCCAACAAAATGAAATAATATTTCTGCTGAATAATAAATATTATACCTAAATTGCCTTGCTTAATAAGTCGTGTATCAATTCCATAATTGCATATTTTCTTGGTTCGTTTTGTCATTTTTTTAAAGATTGAAAACTATGTTGAATTGTTAATTCGTACGTAAATTTAGATTCACAGAAAAAAACCTCCCCTTGGACTAGAACGGCATTTAACCAATGGGAATTAAGACAATTTTATCAATCAAATGCATTTTCTACCAATGCACAACAGAAAGGAGAGTGTTGTAAATCCTTTCACCATGTATACCGTAATTCCAAGAAAGACAGTAACAAGTCCTAGATGCACACAACCAATTGACGGAACAATTGAATCTCGCATAAAATACAGTTCTGAGTTTTCAATCATACATTTTCAATTCAAGTGAAGATAAAAATTAAGTTGGGTACGGTAGAGCACCTGCACAATCGGCCCCTGTCCACACGTAAAACATCTTCACTAGTTATTGGTTCAAAAAATTTATTCAAGAATCTCCTGTGGTACGAAATTACTTTTTGGTGTCGGAAAATGCAGGTGGTCTTTGTAAATGTAGTAGTTCTGTAAACCGTAGCAATAATCCGGAATTTTCATTAAACATTTACCATTCCTGGCAGTCCTCATGAAGGTTACCTAAATCAGCCGTACCGTGACGCATTGAGGAAGTTGAAATTATGTAGATCAGTCAAGCCACAGAGAAGTACGTGAAGGATTTCACTATCTGAGTCGAATGCTTTTGAGATATCGTGACAATACACATTACAGTACTATCGTGAACAGCTTTTCGTGCGTGATGTCCTCTTTTGAAAAAAGATAATTAAATATATGAAAGGAGAGAAAGAGAGAGAGAGAGAGAAGGAGAGGAAGGAGAGGAGGGGAAGAGAGAGAGAAGAGAGAGAGAGAGAGAGAGAGAGAGAGGAGAGAGAGAAGGAGAGGAAGAGGGGAGGAAAGAGAGGAGAGAGGAGAGAGAGAGAGAGAGAGAGAAGAGAGAGGAGAGAGAGAGAGGAGAGAACCAAACGCAAACGCATTCTTTATTGCACACTTTTATTTGATCATGTCTCCATATTTGTTCTATAGTTACAATGTACGTGGCGAAATTGTACAGATTACAGGATTTTAACACAATATATAAGCAAAATAAACAAGCTTCAACTAATATATTTTTTCACGCTTGCATACATATGCAATGTTTTTCGTGTCATTTACTTTACAAATAGATTTATGCGTATTAGAATTTTCATCTCAGCCCCATGTTTTTCTTTCATAACTTTTTGATTAACTACACATTTCATTTCATACCTGTCATTTATATCTTAAGATTTCCGTTTTTGTTGTATAAGTTTGAAATATATTTTACACAAATGAAATAATTTTGTTCAAATTTGAGTCTAAGAAACATCCATTTATAACATACCGTTCACAGAATACCAGACAAGCTTGTGCATTCATGACAATAACCAGTCGTAACTACTCGGCCATTTCCGTAACCAGTTACGGAAAATGACGAGCGTGAACCGACTGAACAATAACCAGTATTTGCCCCCATTGAATTCAGGTTATTTACTATTACCAACATGATAAAGATCCTAACAACAATCACTATGCGGGCTGAAACAAATGTCGCCACAGCGAAAACAGAAATCTATGGATACACAATGAAACCTGTATAACCCACGTGACTTGGGAGACATTTTTTTGTCGGAATACACAGCGTGTCGGAATAAACAGCATGAAAAATGAAAATGAAAGTAAAGGTCAAATTGCCCAGTGAAACATATTGCATAGGGATTGGATTAGACAGTTTTTACTGCATTCCATCATTCATATCACTTGCGACACAATGACTGGGTTCTTTTTTAGCTGAGTTCTTGCCCATGATGAACAACTGCTACAGTGGCCACAGTTGGTACGTCGTTCTCTGACTGTGACGGTGGAACGTTAACTTCTTTCTCTAATGTATCGAAGGAGAAGACTGAATTTTCATGTCCAACATTTTGTTCTACAGCTGAAATAAAATGTTTTTATGATTAATAACTATACTACAATGTATTCACTAGTTAGGAAACTTTTTTGAGTTTCGATAACATTCGTTAAAAATGTAACTCGCAGGCATCTATGATAGTGTGAATTTAATTTCCATCAAATAAAAATATTCAGTACTAGGATGAATAAACAAAAATCAAATCCCGATGACTGATAGTATCTACAAACTACATGCACTTTTTATTCACGCACCGACCCACCCACAGAGAGAGAGAGAGAGAGAGAGAGAGAGAGAGAGAGAGAGAGAGAGAGAGATGTACCTCCCATCTCTATGTTGGTAGGATTTTCATTGGTGACACCATGTCGCCGTTTGCAGCCCAGAATTTGGTTGACTGCAAACCGGAAGCCTTTGTTGTACGACATATACAGGAATGGATACACACAACTGCTAGCGTATGCCACATAGTAGGAATAAAAACTGTACTGGCGTATGTTTGTCGGCAGCTGAATAAATTAAAAAAAACTGGCAATGTACCATCAGGAAAAAATATTATAATCCAGAAAGGCAAAGATAACGAACAGTGATCAATCTCGTAAGTCCCAATAAGAATAGTAACAAAACAAGAGTTGGATAAACACGGACCCCTGGACACACCAGAGGTGGGAACAGGTGCCTAGGAGGAGTAAGCATATATAAATCATTGAAGAAGAGCGTAATTCAAATACTGAATAGCCCTCAGAAATTCAATTTCTAAAAGTAGGTGGCGCAACAAAGTACTTGCATGCTTTCCATCGACTTATTTAACTAAACAAAATCATTAAAATTGTGGGTTTAAAGAGCAAATGGAACTGTAATTACATGGAAACTGAAACTTGGTATGTCCTTTTATGAACTTATCATCATTATGCAATCTTTCTGCACATTGTTATGAAGAATGCCTGTCGTCTTATGAATGGACTCAACTCACAATACAATACAATTATA
>CAJDSM010001252.1:11308-21397 GCA_903981925.1 Ostrea lurida
ACATTTATCCAGTATTTCAACTAATAACTTGTATTTATTTCTTAAATTTCGACACTGCATTTAATGTGAAAAAAGTTAGTCCGAAATCCAACAAGTAGAAGTCAATAATTTCCTCATAGTCACCCCTGCGGCACGTGACCCTTACAGCGTGAATATTAGGATTATTGACATTTGGATCTCATGTCAACTCTTGCCTTTTGCGATCTGAGTCGATTCACCATCTAAATTTAAAGCAAAGAACAACTTTTGAAGGTTTTGTTGTTTTTTAAATTATATAATAAAACAATTATTGCCCTTCGGGCTCAGGTATAATATTGGTACTTCTCAGATGTTAAATCATCATATTGACCTCGAAAACAGGCAATTAATAATTGTATTGTATTGTGCAGCTTGAGTCCATTTCTCATAAAGACGAACAGGCATTCTTTCATAACAATGTGCAGAAAAGATTGGCCATATGATGAAAGCTTCATAAAAGGACATACCAAGTTTAGTTTCCATGTAATTAAGTTCCATTTGCTCTAAACCCACAATTCTTTAAAGATTTGTTATAGTCTAAATAAGTCGATGGAAAGCATACACAGTACTTTTGTGCGCCACCATACTTTTAGAATTGAATTTCGAGGGCTATTCGATTTGAATGTACCTCTTCTCTCCAATGATTTATATATGTTACTTCTTCTCTAGGCCCTGTTACCACCTCTGGGTGTGTCCAGGGCGTCCGATGTTATCCAACTTTCTTGTTTTAGTCTCTATTCTTTTATCGGAGACTTACGAGATTTGATCATGTTTCGTTATCGTTTGCTTTCTGGATTATAATATTTTTTCCTGATGGTACATTTGTCAGTTTTTTTTTATTTATTAGCTTGCCGCAACTCAACATACGCCAGTTACATGTTTATTCCTACATAATGTGGCATACCGCTTAGCAGTTTTGTTGTATCCATATCCTGTTAGTTGTCGTACAAGCAAGAGGTTCGAGTTTCACAGTCAACCAAAATTCTGGGGCTGCAAACGGCGTGGACATGGTGTGTCACCTTAAGAATGGAAATTACCAACATAGAGATGGGAGGTACATTCTCTCTCTCTCTCATCAGTTCTGGTGGGGTCTTCTTTTCTCTCTCTTCTCTCTCTCTCTCCTCTCTGTGGTGGGTTCGGTGCGTGAATAAAAAACTGCAATTGTAGTTTGCTAGATTACTATCAGTCATCGCGGGATGATGATTTTGGTGTTTACCTCATCCTAGATACTTTGATATTAGTTTTTTATTGTATGGATAATTTTAAATTCAACATACTATCTATAGATGCCTGCGAGTACATTTTTTAACGAATGTTTATCTGAACAGTCAGAAAAAGTTTCCTAACTAGTGAATCAGCTGTAGTTATAGTGGATACACTTAATTTACATAAAAAAATTTTATTTCGCTGCTGAACAAAATGTTCTGGACTGACAAATTCAGCTCTTCCTTCGTATACATTAGATAAAAGAGTTAACGTTTCCACGGTCCACAGTCAGAGAACGCACGTAACCAACAGTGGCCACTGTAAGCAGTTGTTCATTCATGGGGCAAGAACTCAGCAATAAAGAGAGGCACCCAAGTATTCGCTGTCGCAAGTGATATGAATGATCGGAATGCAGTAACAAACTGTCTAATCCAAATCCTATTGCAATATGATTTTCAACTGGGAAATTTGACCTTTTAGTTTCATTTTCATTTTTTCATGCTGTTTTATTCGAACGCTGTGCTATTACCGACAAAAAATTGGTCTCCCAAAGTTCACGTGGTTATACAGGTTTCATTGTGTATCCGATAGAATTTCTGTTTTCGCTGTGGCGAACATTTGTTTAGCCCGCATGAGTGATTGTGTCAGATCTTTATCATGCTTCGGTATGTACGGATATACGCTGAATTCAATGGGGGAAATATGGTTTGTTCAGGTCGGTTAGCGGCGTGGCGCTGATTTTCCGTATACTGGTTACGAAATGGCCCGAGTAGGTTACGGTGGTTATTTGTCAGATGAATGCACAAGCTTGTCTGGTTATTCTGTGTGAACGGTGATGTTGATAGATGGATTGTTCGTTAGGAGCGCTCAAATTTGTGAAAGAAAATTGATTTTCATTTGTGTAAAATATATTTCAAACTTTATACAGACACAAAAACGGAAATTTAAGATAAAAACTGACAGGTATGAAATGAAATGTTAGTAGTTAACTCAAAAAAGTATTGAAATATGAAAACATGGGGATGAGTATGAAAATTTTAAATACGCATTAAATTATTTGTACAACGTAACATGACACGAAAAACATGCATATGTAGCAAGCGTGAAAAAAATATATTAGTTTGAAGCTCTGTTTATTTTGCTATTATATTTGTGGTTAATAATCCTGTTCATCTGTACATTATTTCGCCACGTACATTGTAACTATAGAACAAATTATGGAGCAATGCATCAAATTAAAGTGTGCAATAAAGAATGCGTTGGTCTCTCTCTCTCTTCTCTCCTCTCTCTTCTCTCTCCTCTCTCTCTCTCTCTTCTCTCTCTCTTTCCCCCACTCTCCTCTCTCTCTCTTCTCCTCTCTCTTCTCTCTCTCTCTCTTCTCTTTCTTCTCTCTCTTCCCCCTCTCTCTTCCTCCTTCCTTCTCTCTCCTCTCTCTCTTCTCTCTCTTTCATATTTTAATTACTTTTTTCAAAAGAGGACATTCAACGCACGAAAAGCTGTTCATCGATAGTACTGTAATGTGTTATTGTCACGATATCTCAAAAGCATCGACTCAGATAGTGAAATCCCTTCAACACGTATTCTCTGCTGGTTGCGATCTACATTAATTTACAATTCTCAATGCGTCCACGGTCGGCTGATTTAGGTAGACCTCTGAGGACTGCCAGGAATGTAAATGTTATGAACGAACTCCGGATTCATTGCTACGGTTTACAGAACTACTACATTTACAAGATTCCACCGTGCATTTTCCGAACAAAAAGTAATTTCCGTACCACAGGATGATCTTGAATAAATTTTTTGAACCACATAATTAACTATAAGATGTTTTACGTGTGGACAGGGGCCGATTGTGCAGTGCTTACATCGTCACCCAACTTAATCTTTTACTCTTCACCTTGAAATGAAAAATGTATGACTTGAAAACTCAGAACTGTATTTTATGTCGAGATTCAATTGTTCGTCATTGTTGTGCTGATCTAGACTTGTTACTGTCTTCTCTTGTGAATAGCGGTATACATTGGTTGAAAGGATTTACAACACTTCTCTTTCTGTTGTGCATTGGTAGAAAATGCTGATTGAAAAATTTGTCTTATTCCCATTGGTTAAACTGCGTTCTAGTCCAAGGGGAGGTATTTTTTTCTTGATCTTAAATTTACGTACGAATTAACAATTCAACATAGTATTTCAATCTTAAAAAAATGACAAACGAACCAAGAAAAGTATGCAATTATGGAATTGATATCACGACTATTAGCAAAGGCAATTTAGGTATAATAATTTATTATTCAGAGAATATTATTTCATTGTGTTCGCGTTGAAAACCGAAAGAGCACACTCCGTTATTACACTTTGTATGAGGTTTTTTCTTCTATTTGTGGGGAGGGACACAGAATCTTATGGTGGATCTACCAGGGGCTGGGTCCATCTAAGTGAGGCGAGTGTTGGATGTAAACTTAGCTTGTGCTGACAACTTAATATCAAAATATGGGTTTTTTATATAAAAAGACTTGAAAATTGGTGTACAATGTTATAATGCCTTATTGCATTTGTCATGGAGATGGGGATCCATTTATTTTTCTTACAAGTTATGTGAGGGGGGGGGGGGCTATTAAAGGGGATTTGGCGTGCATTTGATAGCTTGTGAATTGAATACTTATACGAATAAGCCTTTAATCTGTTTGTTCTGAATTCTGATTCTTACAATTAGTTAATAAAATTGACTGAACTGTATTGCTCCCTTCATTGTGCATTGCTTTACTTGTTTATTGACCAATTCCTGGGCCTGAGTTCGGTTAATAAATACTAATTCTCCAGTTGTAAAGTTGCACAGTGTCAATATAGGGAACAGTGGTTTTTTGGTCTCGTGAAGAAAAATGATGCGTATTATGGATAGGGTACGTACTGTGCCGTTTTTGTAAGGATATCTATTCTTGACACTCTTTCAAAAAATTGAAATTAAAAGTAATAAAATCAAACATTCCTCTTTAACAGTTGTTGCTAAAGATCGGCAAGCTTTTTTTTTAAAAAAGCTATACTTGTATTTTCAATTTTGTTGTGGTTGATGTTCATCATTCCGAAATCAACAATGCGTACGAATTACAATTAACTTTTTTCTCTTTCCGCGTCTTTTTTATTTCACAGTCTCTTTGTTTTTGTTAAACTTTTCTCCACCAAAATTATATTCCCTGTTTCAAAAGATGAACCGAGTCTGTAGAATCCTAAACACAACTGAGGAATTGATTTCGCCTAATTGCACGAGAAGCATCACCCCAAATAAAACATATCACTTTCGTTTCTGATTGCTAAATTAGGCATTGGTCATCAGTTCGGCTTGCAAGTTTCATGTTTCTCCGGCGATTTCCGTTCTTATATAGTCATTTCGCGATAATTATACAGAATACTCTAGTAAAATAACGGAATTTGGTTAACAGTAACTAAATTGAAACATAAACTCAGATGTCGATAATATATCGTTGCTCGAAGAAGTGTTGGGAAATTTTGCAACCAATAAACAAGTAAATGATATAAATAGAGTACAAAGATTTATCTAGATTAGTTTTTCATACTTTTTTTTCCTATACCTAAACAACGGTATAATTAATTACTATGTAATGATTTTATGAAAACAGAGAAATAATAGATAAACGAAGTTTGACTTTTTTTTGTGTTATATTATTTAAAAAACATCTTTCTTAATGTAGGTGGGTACATTCCTTTTGTAGCCATCATCCATAACTGCAACGGTGATTTCATATCGATACTGGTATATATTGAAGGAAGTTAACAACACATTCATTATCTACATATGTCAATCCATCTTCTTTACCATCAATTGAATAAATATCCATGTGTTATATATTGTAATATAATTGCCTTTTCTGTAGGGTACATGTTACAACACAATTTCATACAGAGAAACCTTCGCGCCTGGTATCTTTTTAATCATAACGTTGTTATCGATTTAGATACAATGTAGATACAGTTCAGGGGCTCTAAAACGTAGACAAGCCACGTGTCATCTCAGTATTGACTTTCAACTATTTTGTTCGTTTTCATAAAGTTTGACTTAACAGCGTGGGCTTGCTCCTAATCTCTTTCTTACGCCCTCGGGTTTGATAAAAAATGTGTCATTATTAGCAAACTTTCAAAAATTTATCAATAATGTTTACAAATTCATAGAACAATTTGGTTGGATTTCTTCTTGATAATTGCATATGTACAAAAGTAACTAATTTCCTGGCACAGATGTGAACATGGTTGAGAAAAATAATAGATGGACAACCAAGAAGCACAGTAGCCGATGTACACTGAAGGCCTAAGTATAAAAATTAAATGGGTCAGGAAAAAACCTTGCTTATCAATATTCCGTTTGTTTTTAAAAAAAGGCAAACCATTGTGGGGGGGGGGGGGAATGTCCGATTTCTTGTATATAAAATTATATGTTATTGTTAGTACTCACATGTACCTTGGTTACGTATCTGTTTTTAAACAGGCCAGGATTTTTTACAAGATATGATAAATCATATCCCCTGCCTGGTCTGTCTCAGCCATTCTGGTTAAGGACGAGACTTTTGTAACTCGTCTCGCAATTAACTTCTTTTATTTTTTATTACCCTGCTTCAAGATGGATCTCATCTTTCGATCAAATGGGCGCGTTGGAGATGTGATATTATTGTATTAATATTTTATACTTTAAAATGTGTACATTCTTTGCACAAAAAATGTTGTCGTCATTCTTTTTTAACTCATTTTAAAAGCTATTTGGTCAAGGTCATTTTTTTTCTTCAAAGTTACATTCGTCTCTCATCACCAAAGGCGTTTGAAATTCGTACCAAGTGATCATTAGGCCCAGAAAGATACATAGTATATTCCGCTTTCTGGTCGCCCTATTTTTAAACACTGGGAAATACCGGTAATCGTTCTAGAAAATCGAAATTTCTGAAGACCATTCTTCTTTAGAATCTATGAAGATTTCAATAAATAAAACTATATTCAGCTTGTTAACGTGATTTGAGAATTAATGTCATAAAAGGATTTAATGATTTCATTTCATATAGATCGAAAATATATTTTCCAGGCTATTTTGAAAGTGGAAATAACTTTTTAAATCCTTGAAACTGGTATTTAATTAACTGAGCTACAATGGCTTTATCGAATAAATTGTCATTATAAATAATTTTATGGACATGAAACAGGAATATACATATATAATTTTGAATTTTTTTATAATTTTGCCGTAGATGGGTCGTTTGAATTCAGTTTTGACTGTATATCGACCCTTTTTTCAGTCTGTTTGGCTTTTTAAGTCTATTGATGCTAAGTGTAGTGTTTGATTAAACGACATCTGTTAAAAGTGGTTATCTTTTAGATGCTTGGCCAAATGACCGTCATCATCCTGTTAGTATAAAAACTTACGAACAGCAAGACCCATAGAACCTCACTCTATCATAGGCGAAGTGTTCATTAGTACTAATTTACTGCTGCAAGCATTAATTTTACCTCTAAATCTCCATGTATATATTGATTTTTGAACGTTTTCTCGAAGTAGGTGAAACAGAAAAAGGGGGAATCAAAATAGATTATTTAAAATGCATTTCTTGCTGTAAAAATTTCATAATTCAGATGTTGAATTTCCATATTTCCAAATTTCTTGTTATCATTTCCGATTAAAATGATAAAGACATATTTCTCAAGAAATAGTGAATGAGCGTGGGACGGAGGCGAATCTTTGCAAACCATATAGTCGCACTAGTTTCAAGGCTGGGAATATTCCTGGGAAAAATGAAAAGTAAAAAGATAAATAATAAAAAAGTTTCAGTTTTGAAAATGTATGACGAAATGAAGCAGTTTCCCGCCAGCCAACTCTTTGATGAACGCAAACAACTTTTTGCGAAGTAACTTCTGGCGTTATAGGACGCTCTTTGTTGACGTAATTTGTCGTATAGGACACAGTTACATGCCTGTGTAAAAACGAAAATTTCTTTCAATGATAATAAATGCCGAGATTTTGTACATATTTAACTTTAATAAGTTTTCTCGAATCACATTTTTACTTACATTAATTAGAAAAACATTGGTTTCCATTGACGATCCAAAGCCAGCTAAGCCATACAGCGATCACAAGTGCGTCTGTCAAGTTTTTATTTGAAATTAAAAGTGATGAAGCAGTTTACCCTACAAAAAGTTATCACGATGACCAAGCAGGGCTCATGAATAGTTCCATCATTAGAAATAAAAGATTTTTAACTCAGAATACCGTGTAGTAAAATTAATACACAAGAGACACCACAGATTGATGATCGAGGTGAAAATGATTGATTACAGATGTTCATAGGTTGGCCGAAGAGCTTCGGAATTTCCTCAGGCACTGTCCTTCCGAGTTGGATAGTCCCTTTCGCATGTTACAATGACGCAATCACCCACCCTGCGAATGTTCGACGCATCGAAGGGACAATGTTCACGTGCGCCGCTGTAACATAATAATCAACCTCTTGTCAAAGTTTGAATCCAATAGCAATGAATTGTAAAACCATTTTTTGTAACGTATTTAAAATCTCATATACATCAACTTTTTAGGGATAGGTTTTTTTTATCATATTGGGTTTTCAGTTTAGCTTTCCTGGTCCAAAAATAATATACATGCCAGATGTAAAGCAAACTCAAAAGGAAATTCATCCACCTAAAGATACACGTTAGCCAGCAATAATGATATAAAAAAATGTTCCATGCTTCGAAATAATTGGACATGAAGTTACGGAACTTTGATGAATAATACCCATTCATGCGACGAGACGAAATGCATGTAATATGAAGGCATTACACCGTGCGAGATTGAAACGGCAACGCTTGGTGATGAGAATAATATAACACGTCGCTGATTAAAAGGGAACATGGACACGTTTCAAGCTGAAAAACGTGTAAAGATTTTAGATTTTCATTTTTACATGTTTACAATGCTCACTTAGGGTATTTTTTAAAATGGTCAGTATAAAAATTTGAACTCATTTGTTGAGTTGTAAGTGAGATACAGCCACTTACAATCTTCGCTATGTAAACAAGGCTCGAGCCATTTTTTTGTTTACCTATATTGAATATTGCTAGTTTACGTTCGTTAAAGGCAGATTTTTTCTATTGTACCAAGTTCATTCTGAACCCACCGCTAAAAATTTCTTAGTGTTTCTAACATCTTCATTTTGTTTTTAAACATGTATTTTCTGTAACAGCAATCTTATGTAAATAAAAAAAGGCTCGAGCCTTGTTTACATAGCAAAGAATTGTAAGTGCTGTAATCTCACTTGTAACTAACAGAATGACGTCAAAATTTTTGCTGACCATTAGGAATTACCATAACGTGGCATGTACATTATGAATGAAAATCTAAAATCTAACATTTTTAGCTCAAAACCGAATATTTAACTAATAGCCCCTTTAAGTGGCAAACTTTGCGTGAGCTTGGTATTACACTAAGCAGGCTGCTTTGCGTTACCCAAAGATTAACATTAGCCATTACTCTAACAACACATTGTTACAAGCATACTGACTTCTTTCCACTGGTTTTTTCCGTCCCGCATGAAGCAAATAGTTCTCAACGGCGCAGCAAACACAGACACACAAAACTAGCAAGCGATAATTATAATTTGCATGCATAATCCACCACAAAAACACCCATAAGAGTCTCAGAAAATTAAAATTCAGCATTTTTCGATAAATATGGGTGATTCACCAAATGAGAAATCGGTGTTTGCGAGTTTGGTAAAAATTTTGACTCCAGTTTTTCTTTGAAAAAAGATTTGATTATAAGATGACATGCTGTATAATTTTATATAGTAATTAATATCAGAATAGATTTAGAACTATTAATTAAAAAAAATTGTTAAGAACTAGCAAACAGTTTTATAGATGTGTTAAATTATAATTACATATGGTTTTCTTTTTAATAATTATTTCCGCTTGTAGATATATTATATACTATAGTTTAACATCACCAATATATTGGACTAAAGCATCAAAAACATGCAACCAAACACACAAAGCCAAATATAAAAAGCAATCGCAGTTAAAGCACAGAAGCAGGAACCCCGCGGGGGGATTACATCTACCTATTTTGAGTCTGTCTTTTGAGTTTCCCTGTGCTATCGTTTTTAAGTTTGAGCTACTCACCTGACAACTTTTTTCCGGCCTGACTCTTGGAAACATCCTTTCAAGAATGGTTTCCTCCAGGGGCACATTACGGCGGCCACTCTGTGGCACAGGCGGAGAAACATGTTTCAGGCTGCTGTACTTACGTGTCTTCAACCGATTTCCACAAGCTAGGGGGAGATGCGACAACTGCCCTTAGATCGGGTCCAAACCATATTTTGTAGAGCTGCTGCGCACACCCTGGAAAAAGCAACGTCGTCCAAACCAATCAACTGCTATCAGCAGATACTCACATTGGAAGTTTCAACGTTCAATCCTATACAAATCAATGCTAAGACGTACTCAAAGATGTCAACGTCTCCAACAAATCAATAGCCCTAATGCTGTAGCTCATATAGTGGCGTAGTATAGGCGGATCACCTACACACAATCAATGCATAAGCTACTCAAAGAGTCAACGCTCATCGCGAGAGCAATGCAATTAGCGCTAAGCGTACTCAACATGGTCCAACACTGTCCGTTACCAACCAATCTAATAGTGCCTAAGGTGCAGGTACTCCAAGAGAACAGTCTGATATGATCACTTAATCCGGGAGCGTGGCCCCAAGACAAATCATGATGGCTAACGGACTGTACTCATAGATTTAATCATAATCTCGTCCACACGATAATCATATATGCTCACAGCAGTACGATCAAGCGCCGTTGTTAATATGTACTTAA
>CAJDSM010001253.1:0-23742 GCA_903981925.1 Ostrea lurida
TTAGTTATAACTCGTAGAAAACAAAACCCTTCAACTGTTTATTACCTGTAATTGTAAGTGAAATATATTTAATATCAATCGCCCAGTCGTAGGTACATTGGTGGAGTTGAACTGCTTCTCGGATTTGATTTTTAAAAATATAAGAACTATGATTTGTTTACCTGCATCTATAAATCCACTTCTTCCACTTGTGTGCATCAGTAAGGGAAATTTATGGCTGGCTATAAGGTTCGTTTTACGGCTATATTGTCAGCTAAGGCCAATATAACAGAACAACAAAGCTGCATCATCGACAGCTGCCTGAAGGTAGTATAATCGAAGAAGAGTAAAAAAACGAAACTTAGGGACCTCCTATACTTCGCTATGTTACATTCTTTAGGCGTACTTGGCATCAATATATTACTTCATATGTTACCAGTTTATCACGTACTTGACATCAAATATATTGGCTCACTATGTTACATTCTCGGGTGCTTGGACATCAATAATATTACTTCACTATGTGAAGCCGATTTCTCGCGATACTGTGATTAATATATTATTTCATTTGTACCATTCTAGCTATGACATAATATATGACTCACTATGTTTACCATTGCCGCGACTTGAATTACATATTACTTCTATTAGTGTACCCATTCAGCATAGCTGACATTAATATATGCGTCACTAATGTTACCATTCTGGCGCCAACTTGACCATTAATATAATATGCCTCACTATTGTGTTGCCATTCTCGTGCGTACTTCTCTGATATTCTCAGTGGACCTAGTTTCTTATAAATCAAAAATCTGAAAATGCTGACGAACGCACAAATCGCTGTGGCCTCGCTAAACATGAAATATCAAATAGTAGCAAGAAAACGTTCGTACACTAAACAACGAAAATGTCCCCTTTATTTCAGTACCTGTATATTGATTTCATGCCAGATAAAATTAAAGAGTTGCATGTACTCTGCTCATATCGTAAGCTCTTCCTCATAGAAAGGGTTATTAAACAGCACATACTAGAACAATGGATACCAAACCATGGAGTTGAATGTTGCTCATATCGTAAGCTCTTCGTCATAGAAAAGAGTTAATAAAAACAACGGATAGTTACCAGTAGGAAAACCAAACTTAATGTTTTGTTGATCTTCTAGCCAGTAATAATTTTCAGACTTATCTGTAGTTTTTCACAAATCAAAGGCTTGACAAGTTATATATAAAACTTTAAACTTTGACAACACCGGTACTCGTGTATTGCAATCACCATGAACTTAGGATCAACGTACAAACGATCGTAACTGAAACTTTAGTGAAAATCATGACACACATTCATAGCATCCGAAACCGATCAAAGGTCGATTTCACTCTGTTTGAAGGTCGTTCTCAACCACAAAACAGCGGGGACTAAAAACGTTTCGTTCGTCCTATTTTTATCAGTATTTGTAGAAGGAAGAGGTTTCGGTTTGACAAATAAAAACGGATTAAAATCTGGGATACGGTCATTGGGTTCACGAGCCCAGATTGCTCTGTAGTGGTTCTGAAGTGCATTAAAGTTCTGCATTAATCACAGTACAAGCACTTGTTAGAGTACACTGCTAGTCTCACAGCCATTGGTTTTATTGTGTTATCATTCGGTATAAAAAGTGAAAATATCAATATTTATGATATGTCAATCAAATGAGATAGAATTGTATGATTTTAATATTTCAATCGGAATTAAGGTTAAGAAACCGTTTCATTTCGTTCTTTGTAATGTGTTATGTAAATCCTATACTATTTTTTAATGAAATTGAATCTATGAATGATGATCTGAAATGAAAACGTAAGATAAGGTTCGAACTATAGAAACTAAAGTTTCATCCACAATTGAAATTGGGTGTTTGCAATAAGAAGAAAGTGACATGATTTTAGAGGTCTTCATTGCACGGAGCTTCCATCAAATTCTGATTTTCTGTTCATGATGAAAAAAAAAATATCTAAAAGGGACGCGAGATCAGCAGCTGAATATGCGGACTGGGTAGATTCGATTCTACGCTGAAAACAAAATAAGTCTGATTGTTTGTCACGGATATTCCCCGGTGTCTTCCCCATCTAGACTTTGAATTCGATCCCGACTCTTTTGCACCTAAAAGTGCTTTATTTACCACACAGGTAGACGACAATCATTCATATTTATGGAAATCTCGAATGCAACTTTTTTTTACACCACAATAACTCTCACCTTGTCTAAAGTTGAAAACCATACCAGACGGTCCCTTTCACGTGGTGAACTTGAGGATATGTATGTGCGCTCTATTGCCTATAGAGAATTTCATTGATGACCAATGATAACCAATCTCTGCACATTTTTTGATAAATTGCACTGCCGCACCTCTACCGATCGGAACAACACAAAAATGCAAACATATCGACGAAATGCAATATATCAAAGACAATCAATCCTAATATTTGCTGAGTGGGTTTAAAAAGAGTATTGCTTTAAACGTTTGGGGGAAATATGAATGATGAGATTTCATTAATTTGCGTTAAAATTCCACCTAAATATCAGTCATATTCTTAGATTACTTAATCAATCTTAGGATATTTAAAAAAGAAATCGGAATTAAACACCTTTTTTGTTATTTTAAAAATACACACTATAGTAAGTTATGTAAATGAACCCATTAATCATGAAATGTTTACAACTGTTGCATACGAGATGCACTTACCGGCTGGTGTTATGGTTATTATATATAAACAAAATGACAGAGCCATACGTGTGAGATTAACCTGCGGGTTTCTGATATAATCGTTCCCGGTCACCTCCAAGATGATACGGAAGGGCGGCTATGATGGAAACACGGTAGATCCTTAAAACGCAATATCAGGATCTTCCTGCTCCCTCTACTGCGCAGAATAGTTTAAATCTCATACCTATTGGGCATTTTCCAAAATCTGCTTTCCATTTTTCCTGTTTATGTTTATATAATAAGGAAGATGTCGCTATTGGAAAGCGTTGAACCAGTCTTAATCATTTCATATTATGTTTGTTTAATGTGTATATAAGGATTGTATTACATGGTTACAACATTCTGAATTATTCTAAATTGTTTCTTTTACGCATCTCAAGAAATCATTTGTATGTTTTTCTTAAACTTCTACAAAATGTACTAAGCATATTTCAATCAAACCTTTTTGGGTCACTTCGTACACTCAAGAAGCATATCGCAAATGGTCTTCGTCCGTCGTGCGTTAACAATATTGAACATTTTTAACTTCATGATACATGTAACTACCATTCCAATTGTTTTCAAATTCCGTATGAAGCATCTTTGGGACATAGGGCACATGAATTGTAAATTTCAGGACTCTTATGCCCCCAAGGACCTTAGGGGAAGGTATAAAAAAAAATGCCAAAAAGGTTACATATTCAAAAAATTCTTATTATCTACAACCGCGCATGTGTAAGAAAAACGATGTAGAGTAGGAAGACCTCTATTACAATCGTAAATTTGGTGATCCCTGGGGTAGGGGTTCTGGCTTCAGGGCAAGGCCAAACTTGGTACATAGTGCAGGTGTTTACATATAAAACATTTGAAAAGCCTCTTCTTTAACGCAGTTGATATTAAATATCAATGTATTGATTTTATTATCACGTGATCACTCTAGCGTGTCGCGATTTCTCAATTGGTTAAAACACCTTTTAAGAATTGAGGTGATTTTTCGATCACTTACCTGAACAACAACTAAAGTCTAATGGACATGTTTTGTTGTGAAAATATAATAATTAAATGAAAAGAATAAAATCTTATATTTTTCGGGTGACATGCAGGTCATCACCGAGATTTTAGACGGTAAAACTTATTCATCAATGCGCGAAGCGCATTGATGAGTTTACCGTCTAAAATCGGTGATACCTGCATTCAACACCCGAAAAAAATATAAGATTTATTTCTTATGTGAACCTAAATAGATATTTGGAATGAGTAGAAAACCTTTTATCATAATTGTAAATTTCACGATCCTAGGGGTAGGGATTTTGGTTTTAGGGTGGGACCAAAATGGTCAGTGATGAAACGTGTTAATAATTGAACATTTTTTTCTTCTTCTTCTTCTTGATCATTATCATTCGAATTCTTTTCAGATTTGATGTGAGACATCTTTGGAACAAGGGGGACATGAATTATAAAATTCGGAACTCTTGCACCCCTGTGGCTTTAGGTGCGGGGCACAAAGTCTCAATGTTTCAGAACTCTTCGTTTCTGCCCCCACACATTTAGGAGAAAAATTAAATGCCCTGTTAAAATGTCCATAAAGCCCTCTACTCAATTTATAAATCCATGGTCCCAAGATCAGGCCCAAGCGCGGGGCCAATATGAACATAGAGTTAACATGTATTGGATATCTTTGAGAAAAACTTAATTGCATGGTTATGATGTTCATGAAGGCCCCTTACTAAACTTGTAAAATTCGTGGTGCCTGGGTCAGAGGTTCAAGCCCAAGGGTGGAACCAATATGACCATATAGTGAACATAAATTAAAAATCTTAAGAAATCTTTTCCTCTACTCCCAACACTAAAAGCATATTATAATGTCCATGAAATCCTCTACTCAAATTGTAATTTGCATTGCTCCTGGGTCAGAGGTTCACGCCCTAGGGTGGGGCCAATATGACCATATAATAAACCTGTATTTCAAATTAAAAAGTTTTCTTTCATGTATATATTTGAGAAAAACCAAATGCATGATTATGATGTCCATGAAGCCCTCTATCAAGATTCTGAAACTTATAATCCCCTGGTATGGGATCGATGGCCCCTTAACGGTGGGGCCTAGTATGGGAATAGGCCTTTACGGTGGGGCTAGGTATGGGGAAACCAGGTGCCCTCTACCGGGGGTGGGGCCCTAGGTATGGGATCAGGCCTTACGGTGGGGCCTAGGTATGGGATCAGGCCTTACGGTGGGGCCTAGGTATGGGATCAGGCTTACGGTGGGGCCTTGAAGGGTAGTGGGATCAGGCCTTACGGTGGGCCCTAGGTATGGGACAGGCCTTACGGTGGGGCCCTAGGTATGGATATCAGGCCTTACGGTGGGGCCAATATGTCCATACAACGAGGATGTATGAAATCTTAGAAAATCTTCTTCTCTACTTTCATATATATTTGGGGGAAAAAACCAAAATATGCTTGATTTTGATGTCCATAAAGACCTCTACTAAAATTTTGAAATTCATGGCCCCTGTAGATGAGGAATGTTGAAATGATTTAAACTTTTAATTTTTATTGAATAGGAATCGTATGCATATTTTGAATGATGATAACTTGTGGACAAAATATTTAGGCTTAAATTACAAATATGAGACTCCCTGTTTGGGCTACGATACTCAGGTGACTGTTAAGGTTTGTCGGTCTTTTGTTTCCTTATATGCTGTAGTATAAAATACAAGATCTGGATTTGATATGCATCTATAGGATACATGTATTGTCCACTAGTCGACAGAATTAGAAATATTTAATCAAAAATATACCAAATGTTAAATGTAATATGTAAATTACGCTTACAAGGCATGTTACCTTTACAAGAAATGAGCATTAATCTTAATTTGCGAAGCACAACCACGGAGCACCGTGGCGAAATCTGATTGGAATCCTACTGGATTCCTAGAAAGAGATCGTTAGTTTACTGCCACTGACTGAGAAATGTCAACACATGAACGAGTTATGGTCCATTTGTGATTTCATTTCGTCTGCTTCGTTGACTTTCAACGTAGAAGATATGTTTGTGTTTCTACTCCGAGAAGGGCCTTTAACATGGGAACTGAAGAATATGATTGGTTGGTTGTTTGTTTGGTTGTTTATATTGAGACGTCACCAACCACAACCTTAGCACTAACATTCGTAGAGGTGTGGTTCTGCACGTGCCAACGCCTTCTACGACACGGGACCGCCCGCTAACGACCAGTAGATGCCAAGCGTTTGGCGGCGGAGCAATCACAAATATGAAATTTGTACATGTCAGAATTGCTGCATGTTTTGGAATCAAAGATTAGAATATGTTAAGAGTGGGCTATTCACCATATACGTTTAATTTTATAAAAAAGGATTACAACTTTGCCAAGCATAGAAGAACGTGTGAAAATTCGAGTACAGTTGTACTAGTATTTCTAAGTAGGCCTGGTTATACAACTTGTATTACAGACCCGCAGTAGAGAAAACATCCTGGTTGTAAAAGTATGAGGGCAGCAAAAAGGGTTTTTAAAACATGCACAACAAAATATACAGCTAACACAAAGAAATGTTTACTGCAAATTGATCAGTCGCTTTTGCAAAACGAAAGGCCACCATAGAACATCGAACGGGTCACAGCATGAGATGCAAAACAAACGACATGAAATAGACATTCTGCTTAATGCTGTGTAGATCTATATAACGTCAAGTGGCAAAAATGTAATTTGTTCCGGGATACAATCCAAACTCACAACATGGGCATTATTAGATTTTGGAACGCAGTTCGTCACTATTCGCAATTCAATAGTGAACTTCGGTCTAGAACGCAGATAGCAGTTCTCCAATATCTAATTGCCCACAGCATGGCTATTCGATCCACGAACAATTTAAAATTCGCCTAAGACAGTTCGGTCTATTGCCAATGCGGCCAAGAAATATACATTTGCAACTTTAACATGTTTTGGATCAAAATGTTATGATTGATTGATTATTTACTGTTTTAGGTCCCACTCGAGAATATTTCACTCATATAGAGACGTCACCATTGCCTGTGATGATCATGAGCTGCAACGCCTTTGAGCAGGGAGGGATCTTTATCGTGCCACACCTGCTGCGACACGGGGCCTCAGTTTTTCCGGTCTCGTCCGAAGGACCGCCCTATTCAGTCTCGGGTCCGGGTTAGAATAAGTCCCCAGCACCCCTTTGGATCAAAATGTTAGGATATCTACATAAATTGTAGCGTGGTTTATTTATGGCCTTTAGTTTTCTACGATGACCGCTTGTTTGGCCCCGGCGACCATTCGTCTTGCCTTGTAATTGGTAATCGTACTTGTTTTGTATTGGTGGCTGTTCATTTCTTGCTTTATCTGTTTATTTTGTTATTCTTTGTTTTATTTTGCATAGATACGATGCATGCATTCACCCGCCCATGTCTATCTTTGTATATCCATGCTGCATTAGAAATACGTTATTTATTTGTCGGGATGTAGATTTAGTCGCTTGCTTGCCTGTACAATTCATAGCAGTTAGTACTAGTACAATCAAAGCAGATTGTAATTGCAAAATATCATCAAGACACAGCTTTGTGAGCGTATTGTATCATTGCCTGTTTTTGATGGTCAGTAACAGAATATCTTATTCTCATCGCAAAGGAGTTTGATACTTTTGCGTCATCTATGCTGCAAATATTGATCGGATAATAGTTCTTCCTTCTTTCTTTCTTTTTTTTCATAAATCTAATTTTTCTGGTTAAACAGTGTTCTGAAGATTAAAGGGAAAAGAGGGAAAGCCTGGTCACGTTGCACTATCTACAGATACAAAGAGAAATGGTTACCAAGGAGACAATAGATTGTGTTCCGTATATCAAATTTCTTTATATCTATATACACGATAAGTGCAGGTACGGAAGGCTCTATCGCTCACTGATACCACACAGCCATCGTATGCCCCGAAAATCCATGCAATGAATTATATATCATATACGGTCAACATTAATTCTCAAATTTTCCAATTTGCAACAGAATTGTTTTTCATATTCATCTTTATTTGTTTCAATCACTATGCATGACAGTTGTTTCTGACGTCAGATTGCTGATAAAATAAAAACTGCTGGGAAGGCTGGTTTGTTTGTGTCCCGTCGAGGTTTTTTCACTTAGATGTTTAGCGTTCAGGAGCGTAGCAGTGAGGGTTCTGTAACGTGCCAACGCCAGCCGTGACACGGGACTTCATGTCCAAAAGACCCGTGATTATCACATCAAAATGCAGAGCGTTTGACGATGGGGCAATCACTACTTATGTTTAATACCAAGTCTTAGGTTTGGCACGAACGGGGCTCGTACGTAACCTTCTGGTTACAAAAGAAACGCTATATATGTACTTAACTACCGCGACTGCTGTTCCGTATTTATCTCTGCATGTAGAGTAGCTCATTTTCTGAGATTGGTATCACATTCTTAAACAAAAAGTACGGAATTTCAACCCATAATGCAACGTCAAAATGGCGCTGTATCAAATTTTATTCATCTATACCACATAATACAGTCGTTCTGTGCAGCTTTTATTCTTTATCAGCCAAAATCGTACTTCCGTGCCCACTAAATAATACAGTACAATATTTGATTATATTTAACGAATACAATGAAATCGTAGTACTTGAGCACACTGTGACAGGATTATCAAGTCCGCCAAATCAGGAACATCTAATGTGTTCTATTTCAAAGTGGGATAATTTCCATGGAAAACGGAAGGATTGTGAATCAAGATGTAATCTTTAGAAATATTACGTATCATCCAATGGCTAGGGGAAAGTGATCATCGACCTTGAACTTTGTTATACTCGAATTAGATGGAAACAATCGATACAGCAAGTTAACAAACACAGTGACCGTAAGCAGATTATTTGTTAGACCATGTGTTAAAACGTCATCTTATTTAATCTTCTGTGATCTTACACACATCCCAGGAAAGTACAAATCGATCCAAACTAAACAAATAAAGAGCGTGATTCCTTTAGATCGATAGGGCGCCGAAATTGTCTTCCGCGTTGAGTTGTGAGCGGGAATTCATGGCGGGAAAATCGATCGCTGCAGATCACGTGGAAAATTTTCTGATGTTCAGAAATTGCGCTTTGCTGTCTGCTTCAGCAGAAGAGAAAGATTTAAGATCCAGGAAGCCTATCCATGGCCAACAGCGACCACAGATTGAATATCCAATCCAACACTCGTTTGTCTGAACGACGTATATTCTTTGCAAACGACCTGACTAGGCTTGCAGACATGATAAAAAAAAAATCATGAGTTTCTGATTAAATTAATTTTGTGGAAATTTTGACTTTAAAGTATTTGTAAGTGAATTAGACGTGATGTTTTAATTCAGAAATGATTTTTTTAAATTTATATTGGGGGGGGGGTTGTTAATAATCTTTTTAATTATTGCCAAAGTCAGGACATTTAAATTTGTTTGACTCCTTCTTTTATTGACCTACACATTTTGGGGGATTTTTGGGTCAGGTAATGAAATTTAACTGTGTATATAATTCACGATGTAAACTGTGACACCCAAGTAACTCTTCTACTTTGTGAAAATACACAAAATTAGACATAACTCTAGTGTATTATGGGAAATATATAAATAGAGTGGTTTACAAATCACCTTATGATTCCGATTTTGTTCATAATCCTATGATATATTGGGGGATGGAGGTGTTAACAAATACTGAACTTCTGCTGAAAAATTTACTTGGAAATAGGACATATATTATTCACATTTATAAAACAAAGTATAACCGATTTAATCAATAGTCTTAATAGTGTACATAATTCGAAATTTTTAATTTATATTTAGAATGTGTTAGATAGCATGTCTAATATTGAATATACATGTAGGTATTTGATGTATATAACTATATCTATATTGTTATTGAATTTTGCTAAACTTTTTTTTTACTCCTGTATAGATTTCAATTTATAAAAAATCGTTATGGAGGGGACAATGTTTGATGAATAACTTTCAAAAATTTACTTATTTTTTTTTTTTAATTGACAATATTATCAGTAATATTAGTTACTACATTTGGTGGTGAGCTTTTCTCCCACTCTTATAATTGATTTCTAAATCATATAAAATCCACTGGACCCGGCGCCCCCCCCCCTAAAATTTACCAAGTTATATATATAATCTTATTTTTCATGGAAAAATTAATAAATTACACACGACGCCCCCCTCTTAAAGGAGTTTTATCATGAGTTCAAAAATTTCGGTATTTTTTATATATCAAAGAAAGATGCTTTAAAATCATTCATCAAGTTTATTTGTGGCAAAAAGCTATATTTTCAAAGAATAGCTTTTCAAAGTTTGAATTTCTGAATATGCATATTTATTCGGCATTTTTACGCGCCATTACTGTGTCGTCATAGGTGTTCAAATGGGACACTTGTTTTTGTTTAGATAAGCGACCAATTATCACGCCTGAAGACCCGTTACGAACAAATTATCGATAATAGGATTTAAACAGAATAATGTGGTGTATTGTCGGCATTTAGATTTTTTCAAAACCTTTTTGGTCTGAGAAAGTGGGTCGTAATCTGTGTGGTTCTCCCAGGTGAAAATCGGTCATTAGATGTTTCACTCGGTAGAATTATCCGTTGCTTTGATACTGACAATATTGTGAATAATTAAATTACAAAAGTATAAAAGTATCTTGAAACAGCCAATCATTTTTTTTTTAATCGGAATATTCTTAACCACGTATAAGCATATATGCATGTTTGCACGTGCTAAAATCAACAAAGTGATCAGCACGTTTTTGTTTTACGAAGACATTGTATATAGACTGCGCTTGCCACTTTTAGTGTTCATATCCCTCCAAGGAAAATGCTTTCTTTCACACAACTTATGAGTGAAAAAAAAAAAAAAAACCAACCTATTTTGTGACTGCATTTCATATCAAATTACACCAAAATAATTCTAACTCTTATGTTATCAATTAACAGAAAAGCATGAAAAATTTCGATGTTAAATATTTTGATTTACCTCTTGCTGAAAACACCATATTTCACCAAACTGGTACTCCAATTGTCGCACTTCCCTGAGAACGAGTCTTGATTTCCACGTGTCTTTTGCAGTAACGACTGACTTGTTACTCATTCTTACTTCATGCAACATGTATGGATTTTAATTCAATTTTAACGCATTTGTTTTTACAACAGAGCTCTAAATAATACGGCACTCAAACATAGTATCTCCTTTTGACAATTAACGATGGTGTTATATATCCTATATTCGTACACTGATTCGTATTATCACCGGGCACTGCTGAGTACCACAAATTAAACGATAGTTTTATATTTTTTAATTTTATTTTTATAACTTCGACTATTTCTAAGTTTCTACAAAGGAAATATCGAGTCTGCTTAAACTTTCATGAACAAAATCTCGTGCTATGCTGAAATTAACATGATTACATGTTATGTAGAGGCTTCGCTATCGTCGCTACTTGTAGGCGTATTTCTCCGTTATTATTGACTGCTAGAGGTTCAAACATGTAAGATCGATGTTCATTACTAAAGGTATTTCATCGATGTCATAATTTCCTCTTCTCCATGTTCTAGAGTTGATTATTTTACCGTTAAACTCAGAGCGTTCACAATAATCCTACGGTGAATCTGTAAATATTGACATCTATGACGCAGTATGACGCGACAGTGACCACGTGACCCGCTATCTCATTAACGAAAAATTGACTGCGAGGACCCTAACTTTGAGGCGTATTTACAACTAATTACGGCTTTAATTGCCTTTAATTGAACTGTGATGTGTTTTAGATTAATAATTAGAATGTAATTATGGCCTATCTAGAAAAGTTTGAATCCGTGATAAAACTCCTTTAATTTTGTAAAGATTATATATCAGTTAATATCTTTGATTTATTGTTGCTTTCTGAGAAAAGGTATATTCCATTCAAAAACCTTCAAATTTTGCGTCATTTTATTGATTGAAAATGACAGAAATATATAGGTGAAAATGACTACTTCGGAGACAAATTTCAAGTCCTACAAAATCTCTAAAACTCTGGAGCTTCCGGGGCTTCGCCCCCTGGACCCCCACCAGGGCTTCGCCCTGGACCCACTAGGGGCCTCAAGGCGGCCCCCAGACCCCCTACCCATATGATGTTGCGCCCCCCCCCTAACTCGTAATAACTCGAATTTCTGGATCCGCCCCTGACTAGACTTAAATAGGCAGTGGTATTTATCACCAAAGAGAGAGGGCGGTCTAACGGTCCAGATTTTAGAACTCGTGTCCCATTATTTTGCAATTTGATTACATCAAACCAAAGCAGGGTATATAGATGCGGATGGTGCAATGTTGTTTGAGAGGGGAGGGCCGGGGTGCGTGAGTGCATGCATGCGTGTTTTCCAGTGTGGTAGAAAGCGACCTTTATAGGGTACATGCAATCTGCGGAAACTCCTCGGATTTCAAATACTGTAAGAGGAAGAGTGTTAATTTATGTATTCGAACATCTCATTTGGAGATTATTTTTATAGTGTTAAGATATCGATGCTCACTTCACGTTAGGTATCCTACATTTTGGTTACTCTACAGAAATGGCGGTTGTCCCTTTTGGGTCCTCCTGAAATCCTTCAATGGTACATGTAGACAAGACAGGTTGCGAGCAAACAAACAATTAAACAAACAAACAAAACCCAAAAAAATCAAAAACGAAAAAGGGAAGAGAAACAAATAGTTAATCAAATGCAACAGCGCTCATTTTGCAGATTGATAGATTTTAATTTGTAACTAGTTAGGTTAGTGTGTTAAGGTTACACTACATATTAAGCCTAGTAGCTATTGTCGGATCATAAGAATTTTACATCTTCCTCATTGTAAAATTTCTGAAAATTACCAAGGACAAATTATATACGTATGACTAAGTAATGTACACAACAATATTACTTACGATGATTTTTATTGTTGTTGTTTTTTAAATCAAATCTGGACAAGAATACAGATAACGTTAAATCCGAGACCGTTATCTAATACACATTACCGCATTACGCGCAGAAAAGGCTCGATGGAAAACTAGGTCACGGGCAGACAAGGCCATTCCAGTTTAGTTTATTAATATACGTTATTCTTTTTGGTACTTTTCATGCGAAATCCACGCAATTTAATTACCATGATATTTAGATCATTCGATGGCTTGTAACTGTATGACACGATTATCTGGCTTTTCATTGGTTTACTAATTGACCTCCTATAGTGTGGCTCCTCCCACTGTGTATAAGCTTACTTACCTCGTGTTTTGTGTACATTGTAGTAAATGATCTCGAACGAGATGGCCATATCATTAATCGAAGCAATTCGTAGTGGCAATGTTACACTAGCGAAAAAATTAATAGCACAGAGGAAATTTACATGCTTAAACTCACAGACGGCACGAAATGATGGCACGGCTTTATACTGGGCTTGTTGTCTTGGATATTTAGAAGTGGCCCAGTGTCTTCTGAAGCAGGGGGCAAGTCCTAACATCCTGACTTCGTGGAAAGGGTCCCCTTTGCATGCTGCTTGTGACAACAATCAGGTTCAAGTCGCACGGTATGTATTTTACTATTGAAAATTAATAATTTTATTTAAATTTTTACTGCAGTATTTTGGTGCTCCCATTAATTTTTGTAACGCATTTCAATAGGAAAAAAGTACATGAATACGCAATGGTAAATTATAATATACTTTATAAGCAAAAGTGGATGTCAAGAGTAATTAATCAAATAGCATTTCTTTGAATATATTTGGGCTATCTGTAGGCAATACTTATCATGATTATGCATCCCAGAACATTCCAATATGTTAGAAAATTTTAAGCAATATGTTTTATAATTTTCAGACTGCTTTTGGAGTTTGGAGCCAACATTAACCAACAGACAAAAAGCGGGGACACGCCTTGCCACATGGCGGCGTATAGGGGATATTCCTTGCTGGTCCAACTTCTGGTGGAGAA
Organism: Ostrea lurida; assembly: GCA_903981925.1. Classification (NCBI taxonomy): domain Eukaryota; kingdom Metazoa; phylum Mollusca; class Bivalvia; order Ostreida; family Ostreidae; genus Ostrea; species Ostrea lurida. The sequence goes on from CAJDSM010001253.1 coordinate 13,689, forward strand.
TGGCGCCTCACTACGAGTGGTCAATAACAAATTCAGGTCACCCCTGGAGGAAGCAGAAAACAAGGGTCACATAGACATCGCTCGATACCTCTCGGCAGTTAACAAAATCCGTACGTATAAATTTTATTTAGTGTCCCTAAATATTCTTCTCTTTTTTTTAAATTGAAATTTTAACATTTATGAGATACAAATGTACATCAGAAAATAATTACAATGCTTATTGATTTTTCAGGCTCTGAAACACAGTTTTCCTATGCTAAAACAGATTGGGAATCCCAAATTACATCATCAGTTCAGATGATGAACCAGTTTGGTGGTACCAACGGAAATGGATATTATAGCGAGCAAAGTTCGGATTTCTCAGTTCCATCCGAGAACAATCTGTCGCTCTTATCCCACAACGAGCCTTCCTCAAAAATGACTTTCCGGAATCTTTGATAGCCCCTTTCCTTGACATTTTTTTTTATTTATTATGTGAGAACATTAGAGCATAACGAAAAGAGATAATATGCAGGTAAACGTTCGATATTTTCCGGATCGGCATTGGATAAAGGTACTCAATTGTGTACAACAGGGATATTTAACGCGCTGTGATTGGTGGATTTTTTTCTCCAATTCATTTCCTGGTTGATTTCGCGACACCGCATAATACCCATTGATTATTTGATCCGTAGATACATCAATGGACACTTACAATTCCCCTTTTGATTTTGTGGAATACAAATACTCGATTGAGACGGCTCAGTGATTTGTTATAGATATGTACGTCGTTTTCCCCCTCTCTGACTTTGAATGTTGTTATTTCCATGTTGTTATTGAATGGTGCTAATTTTTAAGCAATTACAGTCCCCTACAGCCCAATATTTTATTACTACATGAGACCATTGTCTTTCAAGTGTATATTCTAAGTCGTTGGAGTTTTGATTTATACGTAGATGTATATTGTATTTATTGGATACACGTTGTGTTCCAAGCTGTTGTTACTTTATTTTTTTCAACATTGTTACACGTAATAAAATCTGAAAAATCCATTTCTTAGTTCATGTCAAGTATCTTAATTAAACAATTATCTGTGTCAGGTTTGACAATATATGTCATTATAGACCGGAATTTATACCTGACAAATCAACACTGTTTCCTTAATTTAGTAAAGCAATTAGCTTTTCATTACCTATTGTCAATTATGTATCATTGGAGAAAACGGAAGCCACAACTTAAAGTGACAACATTGAAAAGTTATAAACAGGGGACACGGATTGAACCGTAAACCGGAGAACATTTAATATGTCTAACTTGACCTAAATTTTACGGTTGTGACGTTTACCAAAGTAAAGCGATAGGCAAGAATTAGCGCCCACGTCACAGTATATACTCCTATCAAATACCTCCATAAACATATCATCAGTCATCGACTCCTTGTTTGTGTGGACCGAAGTACACAAATATTTGCTCTCTTGCACTGGATAAGTCTAAATTTGTACTACACATAATGTGTTTACAAAGAACAAATACAAGTTTCATATCGACCGTTTTTACCGGTAATCTAATTCAACGGCTCTCAAGTTTATCCGTCCTTATTTAACGATGATGTTTGCGGATCGGAGACAGATTTCACCAGCATATCAAGAATATAATGCTACCTCAGCGGTTAATAGAGGTACAAAATATGCATTACTTGTTTATATATATCACGAAAAAGGTCGCGCACAATTGATTAAATTCTATCTGAATTAATTTATTCTTTCAACTAAACACGCTCTTTCTTCTTGTTTTGAGGCTTAGGCTTGGGTTTCTCGAGAGAAAAAAAATCAAATTTAAGTTTGACTTTTCTTTTGTTTGAACAGTCAAAATTTGAGTAAAATTTCAGACTTACAGTCTCAACTCGCAGATTTTTTGAGAAATCCAGACCAGGCCTGGATTCCTTTAATTCTTCCCAGATCTCAGAATTTCCACACAGCGTGATACTAGTAGTTGGGTGCTTTTCACCTGTCTCTTGGGTCACAATATTCTCAAAATATTTCTACATATTGTTCGAGTGGATGTTCATTGACTGTCTTTATGGTTTCTGCAATGAAATTTGTTTTTAGAATTGATCAAAGAACTTATTATGATGAAAGTGAAAAGCAAAATTGTCTACAAATCAACGGAATATATGCCTAAGTACAGTAAAGCACAGTACAAAATAATTAATTTTGTATTGGATAATAAACTTGTATACATGTATATCACTTGCATATATAAAAAAATGAACCTGAATTTTGAACTGTAACAAAATTTAGAGAGTTTCTCTGGTAGTATTTAAAAATGGACCAATCATTCAGATGCGTATCATTTTTCACATGTACTTATACACTTGTTGAAATGAGCGTTTCTAAAATATGTTTCAAGGGTATGTAATGAACAATTGAGGATTTCCTGTACTTGAGACACTTGCAATATTGATACATTGCTATTCGTTTATAAGATCACATGTATATATATTCGTGTCATATTTTTTTTAATATTGAGACTATATATTACGTCAATAGGAAAATGTTTCTATTCCTCACGGTGGCCTAGTGGTTGAAGTCGCTTGCTTCACAACCGTGGGGCCATGGTTCGATTCTAGACCACTGCTCCACTTTGAACCTTAGACGTATATAAATTAGACTGTGCTTGTTCCTTCGCCAAGCGCTCAGCACCAGAAATGAAAGTTAAGGGTCCTTTGGATAGAGCACCCTGTGTCATGACAGACCTTTGCACTATAAAAAAAAAACCAACTTCTAAGCTCTTGATGCAGATTTGTAACACTCCGGGAAATGCTACATGCGTTGACGCAAGGCTGCAAGAAATTGTTTGACCACAGAACAGTGGGGAAATATTGAGGGAATTTAATTTTGGATTTCAAAACTTTAAGACGTTGATGCAAGAATACAGCGGTATAAGCCTCAACCGTGCTCAGAAAATCCTGCGCTGTATAAATCGAAGGTGTTTTATATGACAGACGGATCTGCGGCTCTCTGGCCTATGTCCCATTAGTTTATAGAAAGCTAAAGATCTGCAGTTACCCTCACTGAACACTATGGCAGTAAAGTGCCATGTATAGGCTATTTTTTGGTGGTGCTTCACCTCAAACTGGTGATGTCTCAATATGAGTGAAAAATTCTCCAATGGGACGGAAAACCAATCAATACATTATTTTGCATGCATGTACTGTTGAAAGGGTCTACCAGCGTCTCATCTATCTGTTTATCTATTGCCTTCCATAACATACTAGTATCATCAACACTAGTCAGTCTAGTTTTATCAAAGATGTTCTCTGATTGGCGCAGACAGTCTTTCCTGGTGTGTTATGTACCATCTAGGGATCTAGTTCATCTCAGTATCAACTTTGTGAGGTTAATTAGGGATTTCCCTCTAAACCAATCATAAAGTTACTGATATTTCTATCGACCAATCAAATAGGGTGTTTTATAACATGCATTTGTAAGTAAATTCCAATGCTTTTGATGGTTCTATCACACGTAATGTGCTATTTCGATCGAGTCACTATGATCTGCAATAAACATTTTTTAAGAAACATAAATGCAATACACAATGTACATGTGGATGTAAAAAATTAAAAATGCATTTTATCATTGTTACAGTTTCTAGGTTTTCTGTTGAAATATTGTTATGATGTGTTAATTTTTTTTTTTTTTTTTTTTTTCATGTTTAAATTATATGTTGAATTGTTAATTTATACTTTGAAAATTAACTGTTTTAAAACAGACTTGCTATGAGACCAAATTAAGATCCCCACAGTCATGAGGAAACCCCGGCTTACGGCATCAATATCTGACCATGTTAGTATGGTACCATGTAGACTTCACCAGAAATCAGCAATTGTATAGTATCACAATACGCAACTTCCGGTATACCAGCTCTTCTGTAATGGAGGTACTTTCAGTATTCTGTTGAAAGCTGATGAGGATAAAGGTTAAGAACGCCTAAATCGGTTGGTATACAATGAACCGACCGTACAAGAATAATTTGTTTGCATTAAGCCATCAAATTGAATAGGAAATTATCATTCATTTCCTCCTGACCTCTACACGTGTAATGTTTTTATCAGAGAAAGATGGTGATTATCGATGTTTGTTTGACGGCTATTTTATTGTCAAATACTTATAAAATTACTAACGTGTATGTTCCTGCAGTTCGGGTGGTTGCATGACGTTTGGCAACCATGTTTGGTCAATATTGTATGAACGCATGCAGCGATGACCATTTGTACACAGCGCGTGAATACGGAAACATTTCGCGTTTCATCGTGCGTAAAGAGAAACTGGTGGGCAACTTGAAAATTCCGTAATGCCTACAATATTCTACATTATCAGCGCGGCTCAATCTTTGTTATGTCATGATTATCTACAGAGCATAAACACCAACACAAGTCCATTTTTTATTGCATCATAATTGCCTACAGTGAAAATATTACCAACACAATTCGTTATAATGGTGTAAATACACATCACCAGCAGTCTGTCGTTAAATTATGATTGACTGATTATTTATTGTTTTACGTCCCACTCAAGAATATTTCACTCATATGGAGACGTCACCAGTGCCGGTGAAGGGCTACAAAATTTAGGCCTATGCTCGGCACTCAGGGCCTTTGAGCAGGGAGGGATTTTTATCGTGCCACACCTACTGTGACACGGAACCTCGGTTTTTGCGGTCTCATCCGAATGACCGCCCCATTCAGTCGCCTCTCACGACACGCAAGGGGATGCTGGTGACCTATTCTAACCCGGGCCCCCACGAGTCGTTAAATTATGAATAATTCCAATGCCCTTTACGATTGTTTTGATTGGGTAAAATCCCGAATAAAATCAAATCGAAACGAGAATTTACACACCAATAAATCCGAAAACGTGACGTAACAATACGCGCATGAAAACAAACAACTAACGCAACGAACTATATTCAAATTTTTAGAATTATTCATACAGTGAACAAATTGGAATTATAAGAATTAAGCATTCTTTTTAAAGAATTTATCGATGCATTGTAAACTCCGGACATTTTACTCACAATTTTCACATAAAAGTGCTTCGCACTTTTATTCAGTTTGTGAGTAAAATGTCCAGAGTTTACACATCGATAAAATGTTTAATCCTATAATGTTGACCATGCGTAACAGTATTACCAACACAAGTATTGGTTGGTTTGCTAATATTCTTTTCTATATGGCGAAAGATTAATAGTTTAAAGCGAATGATGTCTATTTCTGATAATGATATGAACCAGATTTTAAGATATTTGTGAGTGCTTTGTTTCAATCGGACAGGCAAGAGCAGTAGCCTTTTCTCTGTGTCGTCCGTCTGAAACAAATATTTTTTGTTGCACTTTTCCTGAAACGCATATCACAGCCAATTGATATTTGGTGTACGACTTATCTAGGGGTCCCATACCGATCTTACCGAATTCAGACCTTTTGCAGATTCAACTTCCTGTTCAACGACTTCTTTAAAATTTGGAGTCTAATGTGAAATAAATATTTTTCGGCACACTTTTCTCTGAAACTGCATATCACAGCCAATTGATATTTGTGTATGACTTCATCTAGTGGTCCCATGGCATACCACGCTTACCAATGCAGGCCTTTTGCTTGTCAACTTCCGTTCAACGACTCATTAAAATTTTTGAGTCTTATTGTGAAATAAATATTTTTCGTCGCACTTTTCTCTGAACTGCATATCACAGCCACTTGATATTGATGTATGACTTCATCTAGGGTCCCATACCACGCTTACCGAATTCAGATCTTTCACATGCCAACTTCCTGTTAGCTGACTTCATCAATATTCCCATTCCCAAATCAACATATTTTATCACACTGTTCTCTAAAACTGTGTATCACAAGCCACTTGTATTTGGTATATCACTTCATTTAGGAGTCCATACTGCACTTACTAAATTCAGACCTTTCGCATGTCAACCTACTGTATATTCAACGCTTAGCAAAAAATGAACAATTATCTAGGTAGCAGCTATATTTACATGTACCTTAGATGGGGGTATCCTCAGTGAGCAGCTACGTAGCTCACAGAACCCTTGTTGTGTGAGATAAAGTTCTAGCTGTTTTGTTGTAACCCTTTGGGGCTAGATTTAGGTCAAAAAATTTTATCGGAATAAGAACTAAAATAGAAATCTTTAAAAATCCAATTGTTACAGCAGGGCCAATGTGACTCAGGCAAGTGATCTGTTCCATGTTGTTTGTTTTTTTGTTTGTTTGTTTGTTTTATCATTGGTGCACATTTTTGTCATTATTTTCTAGTGCTGCATATACTTCTGAAGTTATGAAACACAGTAATGAAGACAATCCAATACATCGATATTTAAATGATCTCTGAGATACTTAAAGTACCAAAATGTTGTGAATGAGGCAATGTTAGTTCTCAGGTAATGTTTGTACATTGTACTGAAGCTGTTTATCACAGCTGATATATCTAAATTATTTAATATTTGTATTGTATTCATATCACAAAATATTTATTTTTGATGTCAAGTATACAATAATGCTTGTACTTGAAGCTTTGATCTGATAATTCCAATGTCCTTTTTATTACGAGTGTTTTATTGGATAAAATAAATCGAAACGAGAATTTACACATCAAAAACCAAAATGTGACGTAACAATACATCATGAAAACAAACAACGTAACGACGGAACTATTCAAATTTTTAAAATTGTTCATACAGTGAACAAATTGGGAATTCTGTTTGAAGAATTTATCGATGTGTAAACTCTGGACATTTTACTCACAAATTCACACTTTTATATTCAGTTTGTGAGTAAAATGTCCAGAGTTTACACATCGATAAATTCTTTAAAAGAATGTTTAATCCTATGATTATTTCAACAAAATTTAACCATGTGGTAAACACCAGTAAAAGTTGTCACTTTTAGGTACATACAATACAATGTTTTAAACAAGCGCATTTGGTAATAATCTGTCTACTATTTTCTTTTAATGCAAATAATTAAGGAGATATGATAACTTTACACTGCTGCATAGAAAAAATTCTTTATGCTTTGGAAGAGAATCCCGATCAGTCCATATGTTTTCATTAAAAAATGAATTGGGGTTTGTTTTCATTATGGGAAGATATTACCGGTCAATGAATTGTAGGAAATAAATTACATGCTACCAAAAAAAAAAAAAATGAAAATTTCCCTACAATACTGTAACTGTCGTCTTCCCCAATAATGACAATAACACTAAATAGCAAGAGAACTGGTGGTTGCATGATTCTTGATCGGCAGTCTTGACAAGTCTGAAGTTTTGTTACGAAAAACATGGCTTAATGACTATAATGATGTATTGTGTGTGTGTGAGTATCTGAAATGAACGAAATATTTCAGATCAGTGCTTTATACTCGATGTTGGCATTGAACTCAAAACTCTACAAATAGTTCTAACTGTCATATAAACTGTTAATTTTAAATTCCTTATTAGTCCTCAGCATTTAATTGCAAGGTACATATAAGCATTGAAATGTAGAAAACAGTTTAAAATGCAAATAAATATAACGGACTTCGGGGGGGGGGGGGGGCCTAGGATCAGGCAAGGGGTATGATGATGCTTAATTTGATCATTTGGAGCTAATTTGACTGTTGTTTAGATTAATTATCACCTTACCCAATTCATGTTTCTGTCACCCAATACATGTATACCAAAAACCTAGTTACAAGTATTACTTATAGAATTTTATGCTGGGACATAAGATTTTTTTTTTTTTTACCACTGAGAAAAAAAGTTTGATGAATGTTGGTATTCCATGAATATCGTAGTCTGTAATTTTATCTGACTGTTTGTTTTTATCGGGAAAACTTTACCAAAAATAATTTTGTGGTGCATGTTTGTATGTAATGACAATAGAGCCTCTCTGTGATTAAAAGATGGGAGAAAATTGGTTGACTTATGGTAATGTTTTGCTGTAAAAGAATACATACTTGATGTATATGTTGTTTAATACAGTATAAGTATAAAAAATTTTTAGCGAGGATTTCATTTTGGCATTATTAGCGAGGGCTTTGGGATCGCGAAAATTAGATATTGCTAACAATTCATTCCAAATCATTGGTAGAGCTTTTCGAAGTAATAGCTAGATTATAAAATTGCTAAAATTATTTACCGCTAAAATAAAATACCACTTTTTATGGAGAAAACGCTAAATTTGCGTCTCGCTAAAATTTCTACTTATACGATATATAGAAGTGCCCAGTGAAACAAGATTTGTCTTGCACAAATTATTTTGTTGTTAAATAAATCAAGTTGCTCAAATAATATTGTAGTTCATTGATTACTTGCCAAGACTGGGAAATAATGTTCATAGGTAACATACTATTCTGCAAATGCATGACTACCAATATCTAAAAATGCCATGTCCAGTAACTTTTCATAGAAGTTGCGGAGAATGGAGAGGTACTTGGACAATACATATATCATCACACTTGAATCCATATACATTACATTGGCCAAAAGACAGTGCAATTATTTTGGCATCTGTTGGTAATATTAGTATCCGTTAACAATTATATTTCAAGTTCTCCAGAATGGCTAAATATGCTCCTTTTACATGTCAAAATGACCACCATAATTATACCTTATGCAAAGACGTTACAGGGGTATATTATACAATTATTGCTGTTTTTGAGGTCAATACGATGATTTAGATACATGAGAAGTACAATATTGAACGAGTCCGAAGGGCGAGGTGAATGTATTACTTTGAAGATGTCTAAATCATCGTATTGACCGATAAAGCAGCAATAATTATACCCCCTGCAAACAAGTTTGGGGGGGGGGTATATAGGAATCACTCTGTCTGTCCGTCTGTTTGTGCAGATTCGTGTCCGGGCCATAACTTCTTTGTTCTTTGAGGTAGGCATACCATATTTGGCACATGGGTGTATCACTATGAGACGATGCGTCATGTACTCTGTGTGTCCGTCCATCTGTCTGTGCAGATTCGTTGTCTGGGCCAGAACTTCTTTGAGGTAGGCATACCATATTTGACACATGGGTGTATCACTATAAGACGATGTGTCATGTACATTGATGACCTCTGTATGACCTTGACCTTTGACCTCAAGGTCAAAATTGTCAGTTTTATAACATGAATTCAGGTCCGGGCCACAACTTCTTTGCCATAAGCAACCTGTATTTGGCACATGGATGCATCACCACGAGACAATGTGTCATGTTCTCTGTTTGTCTGCGTGTGTTAATTCGTGTCTAGGCTACTCAGTTTCTTTGACGTATGCATACCATATCTAACATATAGGTGTATCAATATAGAGGATGTATGCATACATTCATGACCTATAATTGACCTTTGAGCATATGACCTTGACTTTTGACCTCAAGGTCAAAGGTATAGTTTCCTAACATGGATTATATTGGGCTGTGAGTGTATCACCATGAATGGATGTGTAACTTACATTCATGACCTCTGTATAACCTTGTAATGATCTCAGGTCAAAACTTATAGGATTTTTAACATGGATTTCTGTCCGGGCCATATCTTCTTTGTTCAAGCTTCAATGACTCAAGTGGCGTGAAGATATGTGGGTGGCAGGGGGTATCCTTTGTGAGTTTTACTCACATTATTTCTAGTTGTTTTATATGATTAAAACCCTTCAGGATTGTTCTTTGCTTTAATTGTAAGGTGAATCGATCGATCGCGGCCAATTGGCTGAGATCCAAAATAGTACAAGTCAATAAATCCTAATATTCACGTGGAGGTGAATATGAGGAATTATTGACTTCTACTTTGTTGGATCTCAGCCAGTCAGAGAGCTAAGAAGTATTCAATCATATAATAAAAGTTTTTTTACCCATCTGTCCACATGTCATTTGTTGATGAATTTCCAGAAAACTTTGGAAAATGTTAGAGTAAAAGTTTGGATGGGATTGATTTTCAGAGACATCTGTCAAGGGGGGCCACTTTTAAGGGAGGGGACCTAGATTTTTGTGTGTATTATGTTGTCATCTGGATAGTGCCTTCATTTGTTGATGGATTT
>CAJDSM010001254.1:1048-13228 GCA_903981925.1 Ostrea lurida
AGATATTTACCGGGTAGTAGCCCCAAAAAATTCAAAAAAAAATATTTCTATTTTTCAATGTTTCAATTCTAACCAGTTCTAAATGGTCAGCAAAGATTTTTGAATGTTATTTGTTGAGTTAAAGTGAGATACCAGCACTCACAAATTCTTTGTTAATGTAACACAAGGCTTGGGTCATAGTGTTTGTTTTTGACTTATTGGTTTAACATGTGAACATGCTAGTAAACATTTCGGCTTATAGGCAGAATTTTAAAATTAGATCTTTCATTAATGAACACGAAAATTGTTTCTATGACTTTTGCTATTGAGACCATATTTTCTCATCGGAGCATATCTACATTGTATATGTAACAAAAACCATTGGCACAGATCACTTGTTTAACATGACAAAGAATTGTGAGTCTGTGTACTCACTGGTTCTAACCACATAAACTGACGTTAAAAGTTTGCTGCATTAATTAACTACCTCCGTTAATAATTAACATGGAAAGGCAAGATACGAACAGTGATTACAATCCTATAGTCTCTAACAAACCCAAAACAAAGAGTTAAGGGCAAACCGGCCCCTGAGAACTACAACCAGAGGTCGAGATCAGGTAGAGGCGAGTAAGACATCCCTGTCGACCACAGATCACCGCCCTCCGAGACTATTGTCTTGATTGGTAAACTGTATAATACGTAGTCAAAGCAGTTGGAGCTATCTTGCACTCGTTGATCCTAACATGAGCAGAGTAAGTGTTCATATTAAAGGCACAAGATAATTCCGAACAGTGAGCAACTCCTGATAATCATGTTTGGATGTCCAGAAATATCATAAGGGTCAGAATCTAATGCCCCAGCACAAGTTTTCATTCTCTCGACCTTAATACAGCATGAGAACAACTGCAGATTGTGGTGATATACAATTTGATTCCCGCGGACTTCTCTCACTCCTTACAGATCATAAATTGTAGTATTAAAGATCCACGCTAAACATGTTGTAAATAAAACGCAAGATCATTACTCTGTCGTGCACACTCCAATTAAACACGGTTGTAGTCAATCGGACCGACTGTCAATCCATGTATGACTTTGTATACCTAGCTCTTTGTGTTCGTATCTGTGACCAGCTAGCAATCTTAAATTTATGACAAGCTGGATATGATGTGTAACTGTTTGAACGCGCTTGCTCATTGCGATCATCCTAGAAAGATTTATGAACGCTATTGATAGTTTCCTGTTATTGGGTGGATCGCTACGCTCCTCTTTTCAACAACCCGGATATCAACATCGTGTTGTTTTTTTGTTATTTTTTACTCAAAAAGTTCTATTGTCCTTAACATTCCAAAAGATATTATGCACCCTATTAAGTGAGCATATGTCGATATGATTCCTATGCAGTTTGATATTCAAATTATGACGGGGTGCACCATGAGTGGATGGACGATCGTTTACTAAGGTGCATGTAGTGACTGACTGGTAAAGGTAATCTAGTAAAAATTGCCCCTATCTATTAGGACTCAAGACTATTGACCCAAGGTCATAAACATTGATAATCAATAAGGAACGCGATATCAAACAATCGTACATGTAGGCAATTTAAGATATTGGGCAATGCATTATCAACTTCTCAACCATTAGTAGATGATATTACAATCTTTGACGCGGGCTTCAATGCAAAGAGTGTTTTGAATTTCAAAAGAAGAAAAACAATAAGGACTAGAAAAATAAACCTGAGTCGGTAGCATCCTTCGTGAAGAGTCAGATAGTTTCATGTGTTGGGACGAGAATTCAGAATGTCAGGATTTATAGCAAGCATCTTCTTTATTTCGCTCGCCACAACAGATAAACATTGCAGAATGGCCAAGTACTTGTATGAACATGAAATGTAACAGTGATACAACAGACAAAATTATTTTCCGGAGGAATACCAGCGCATTTGATTTTGATAATTACGTTTTTCAAAAAAAACAAGAATGACGTAATTATTACTTTTGAACGGATGGTTCCGTTTACTCTGATCAGGTAAAGGGTTCTTCGGGGATGTGACGCTCAGACAGGACGCCATCTGATTCACCTCGGATGTAGGGTTTGTGTTTGCCCGCATGTTTAAGATTATAAGATTTATTCACCTTTTTACTCTCCATTTTGTTTCCCGTTTCGGGCTCTCGTGTCGTTCTTAAGTCTATTAACAATGAAAATCAATATTCTCGCTACAATAAACATTTGTATTACGTAGGTTTAGTACAATACTTGCATGATAGATGTACAAGAACATTTCCTATTTATTATTTGTAGTACAGTGCGGGACCACGGTTCTAACTCTTCGCCCAACCTAGTACATGGGAGCGTTATGGAACTGACTCCTTAAGTATAATTGGAGCAGCATGGAGAGCTCTGAGCAGTCAGCGAACTGCCTCTAAAGTTTAACTAGAGCAGACGCAAGCATGTCAGGACCTGTTTAAGTGAACTGGAGAGTCATGTAGCAGACTGGGAGCGGTCATAGCGTCACAGACTAGGTTCCTAAGTAAGCGTCGAGCGGTCATAAATTAGAACAGCTCTAATAGGCTGTTCTTACAGAGCCGCTCCGGTCAAGAATTAGGCAGTCCGGTCAAGATTAGAGCAGCTCTGTGTAGTATATAATAACCGTTTGGGAAACTTGCAGTTCATTTTAAAATTTGACGTGAGTGGTCTAGTATTAGTGGAAATAGCCTGTGAATTGATAGACTGCTTTTTAATTCAAGACAGAAATTTGTTAATTAAGAAAACAGTGGGAGACTTTCGTTCAAATAGTAAGCAATATGATGAATCAGAAGTGTAAAAGTTTCACCGGTTTATTGGAAATTATAGCGCAGATACCGTTTAAATGGTTTCATTGAAGAATCCACCGAAAGCAGCAGAAGTCGAAATTTTCAAAGAGACTCGAGTTCTAGACGAAGTATATGCATGTTTAATAGCATTTAACATCTGTAATAACCTCTTACAGTATTTCACATTTCTGTTTTGCGGGTTTGTTTTTTTATCTTAGCGAAATTAGCGATAAAATTATCTAGTTAAGTACTAAATAGCATTCTAACGTTGGAGCCGTCGTGGACCTGTTCTAAGTAATTTAGAGCCAGTCGTGGGACTGGTTCATAAGCGACTGGGGAAGCAGTCGTGGACCTGTTCTAAGTGAACTTAGAGCAGTCCGTGGACTGTTGCTAACGCGAACTATGGGAGCAGTCGTGAGCATCGTGGACCTGTTCCTAAGTAATTGGAGCGTCACAGAGCAGCTCTAAGAGCGTCAGCGAGCTGTTCTAAGTGAATTGGAGCGTCATGGAGCAGCTCTCAGACAGTCAGCAGAACTGCCTAAGATTACTTAGAGGCACTTTAGACGCTGCTTTTACGCTGCTTTAAGAGAGGTTAGAACTGTGCTCTGTAGCAGTGCTTCATAGGCAGTGACATAAGACCATTTTCCGTAACCAGTGGCTAGATCAAACCTTAGATAATATGCAAGGCTCCTTAACAGGGGGGGGGGTGCATGATGCACCCTTTCAGAAATGAAAATTGCTGAAAACCTCTCAGCGTTCGGGGGTTTCGATCCCATGAAACCCCCTATCAGAGCCCGTACGGACCGTCGAGGGCCAAAAGTGCCTCCAGACACCAAAGACAATGCTAAAATCTCTCAGATTCATCTGGACCCCTACAGGACAGTTGGGGCTGATTCTAGCGGCCCTGACCCCTTGCTTTAGTATGGTGTAGTTACCTTTAAAATTTACTGGTTACGGCCCTGAATATGATATATCCAACAATGCCATAAGAGCGCACATCTAGGCCGAGGCACAACACTTCGGACCGCTCTGAGCGGTAGCAGATCTTTATCTTCCACACTGTTCTACAAGATGCCTCAGGTTTGCGATCTCATCCGAAAATCGTACATTTAGTTCGCCTCTTTATGACAAACAGAGATATCAGAAAGACCTATTCTACCACTGTTTCTTCACAGTTATCAGTTTTATATTTGATAACTACATTTCATTTAGTCAAGGCAAAATTAGCATAGCGGATATACTTAAGCCGTAGTAACATTTTTTGCGATTTATGTCAAAGTTTGCATTCTACAAGTTGTTATCGATTCTTTAGAAAATTTCAGCACATGCTTTTCAATTAGTTGTATTTTACGCTAAGTTTAATAAAAACTTAAGGATATCTTTTAGAGTTATTTATTCTTTATTGAGGAAAACATACAAAAAACAAGATGAATTTCGTGAACACGAATGTCCCACGATTCGACATGCCAGTGGCAAGGGGCTTGTCATAAGGCATTAATGCATTGGTGACAATATAGAAAGGGTCTATCCCTTAACCATTCAAAAGCTTATGGCCGATATCACAGATTTATAAAATGTAGTGTTTCAAAACATTTTCGATACAGCATTAAAAGGCTGTCATAAGGATACAATTGAAATATGCAATTCCTATCTCTTGCCATTCAAAGTTATGGCTAATGTTAAAAGTTTTTTGAAAGTAGCGTTAAACATCAAGAAATCAGGGGGTCAAACAATTTTGACGTAACCCACGGGAAAGGTCTGTCAATAAGATTACATGCATGTGAAATATCAAAGCCTGGTACTTACCATTAAAAAGTTATAAGCTAGGTTAAGTATTTATTGAAAAGTAGGTCAAACATCAGATTCAGGAGGTCAAACAAATTTTTGGTACACCCCGGATAAAGATACCTTGCACGATTAGAAACATAATTGATAAAATACTAGTATCAAAGCACCGTATACTTAACCATTCAAAAGTTATAGCTAAGCAGTTTTTAAAGTTTTATTTGGAAAAAAGTAGCAGTCCAACACAAGGGTACAACGGTCAGGAGGTCAAAAAAATTTTTGGCACACCCACGAACAGGTCTTAGTACATACAGGACATTCATAGTGAAATATCAAAAGCCCTAGTACTTACCAGTTTAAAGCTTATCATCCACGGCTAACTGTTAGACAGAATGACAGATGAGCGAATCGACAGACAGGACAAAAACAATTATGCCCCCCGATCTTCGATCACGGACATAAAAGAAATTTATTAATTGGCTACAGAAATTTTACCTCCGAATAATCCGATCAGTGGTCATTCTTTGACTATTTGGAAACAATTTATGTAATATCCAACGAGATTTTTGGCATATATGAAATATTATCCGTTAGGATTGATTGTCTTTGCCATATCTCGGGTCTTCTGGCAGCTCTGGGAAGTAGTCTCTCTGTTTTTCTTCGTTTGCCGGAAAGGCCCAAGTTATGTCGCGATTTGATTACAATAGTTGTTTAAAGAGGGCTTGCTCTTGAGATTTTGGGAAGTAATTTTCAAATTGTAAAGTGTAGTTAAATTCTTCATCATATCTTAATTACGGATAAACATCAACAATGGACCGTACAGACAGGCTGAGCTTACTGTAAGCCTTCTCCAAGACAGTGAGAAATTGAAAAACTGGGAGTTGTATGCTTGTATGTAAACATAACTCTTTTACTCGACAGATTTTTTCATTATTAAATTGATTTTGTCTGCTTTCTGTCTCAACAAAAACATAAACAACACAAATCAATATCACTTAGAAATAGACTATAATATTTTATTGTTCTTCCTTACAATACTACAGATATCAACAAGTAGTGGAAATAAAATTAATTTACCTTTTTCACTTGATTTACGGAAAAATCGTACCTACATGTTTATGCAATTTTTACTGTTTTTGCAAATAGAGGACTTTCGCATTTACTGTAGAGAGTATTTATTCGATAACGATTTACCAACATTTCATCTACACGCAGATAGACCTACAAACAGATTTTTAAATCAACTCGGTAATGTTATTGTTCAAAGAATTACAGAAGTGCCTCCTACTCACGGAAAGCTAATTAGATGTAAATCTTAAACACGGATAAAAACATGGTGTAATATAATATTGATCAAAATTGACTTAAATTTCAAATTTGCAAATATTTCCTTTCTTGTTTACATGTTTGACCTGCTATTCACATATTTTTGGGGGAAATATTTAGAAAACAGAGAAGTCTTTCGATTTTGTTTTAGCAAGCTGCTTAAGCTTATTGATAACTTGCCGCCATGTGAGAAAGCCTTCCACTGAATTTGATCTTTTTTTTGAAAAGAAGCATGTGGATACAAGCTTGATAATCGTTGGTCTTTCTGTGAGTATAAAAATTGAAGCAAATAGTAAAAAAACAACCCTTAGTAATGAAAATCTGATTGACAGGCGAAACTTTAATGGCAAGTAAACCGAGTATTTTCTAGCGGTTAGGAGTTGACGATAGGGATCTATCGAGATGAGCTTACGCAACTTTAAACCCAACGACGGACTGATTATATCGGATTAATTCCATTTGAGGCTTAATGATGAGAATTAATTCTATGATAATGATCTCTAATATAATTCTCTTAGACATTTGAGTTTGATCAGGCTGGAGTTTTTATTCAATTTTAGAATGGCGGTTGCAACAATTTCCCCCATTTCGAAATACGCGATTTTGATATACACTTTTAATTTAGGTTTCTGTACATGTTCGTGACTTTTCGCAGTCAGCGACCAAGGTTTTACTGTGACTTTTCATGATAATTCGTGGGCAATCATCGACCTAACTTATTCTTTATCCACCACGTGCAGTCAGTGAACCTTTTCACATTGGGTCTCGTGGGAGGGTGTTAGTTTTTTACATTGAAATATATTAAACTAATGTCCAAGAGGCCCAATGGACCACAGATGCTCAATTGAAACAATTGTATATTCCCCTCATAGAACATTAAATGCCAGTTATGACTGAATGTAGCGTCAGAAGTAACCACAAATCTAGAATTTCCACCGTTTATGTTGTGTACGAGAACGGAAACGCTTTTGCAGTATTTGAAAATAAAAACAATAAGTGCGGTTTTTACTTGCTATCATATTTTATCTACAGTGTTAGCTTTACTTTTAGCCTTCTGCCTAAGCGCCAAGGAAGAACTCTTCCAGTCATATTCGTCGGTATGGATTGTTCGTTATTAATTTGTGTGTGCTTACGTGTTAAAAACAATAGATCTCTCAGTAACGCTGTGTCTTCTTAGAACATATTTTCTTTTTAACAAGTGAATCCCATTTGAATGTTCTAATCACTGAGACCAAAAAAGGCGGGGGGCGGTGTCATTGGTTATAACCTTGAATCTAAATTACTACGATGCATGTATATTGATTTGACAATTATTGTCCTATGCTTGGGAAAAGATGATAATAATTTCATTAATTAACTTATAACACTCTACAGCGTATGGGTATTTTGAGGATGTTAAAGATTAATTTTAAACAGAGAAAACTGTTCTGCTAGTTCTTGAAGAGAAACATAGACTTGCAAAATTTATGTACTCCATTGTAAAAAAATTATCTTCAGTCATAGGGGATCTTGTATTCGTTGCATAATAGAACTCAATAGAGCAGGTTTGTGGACGTTTCTTGGATTCAAACGTGCCTTTAAGATCTGTTAGGCCTCCCACCCACCATATAAAGCATTAAACCGCCAGAACTCGAAGGTTGTTAACCACTATGTATAGCGCGTTACGTCGTGTATACACTGTCTACAATGAAGTGAGAAAGCTGTATGTCAGCAATGGTCTGTAGGTTCACTGTACAGCCTAAAGACATCTACCCTCTCAATTCCCTTCTAACAAATTAGTCGAGTGACGTTCTTTCTGTGGTAACAATACAAAGAATTGCCTTTAAGTTAATGAAATGACAAGAGAGAACTCGGCTGAAAAAACCTTTTAGATACAAATGTATATTGATGTGTCTATTATATAAATAAAAGAAGTGTTTTCATTCCGGGTCAAGAAATATTGATCACTCCGTTTCAATTATAATATCTTTCCTGGGGGTAAATTATTCCCTAGCTTCTAGTTTTTCACTTACTCTACCTGCGTGATCTAACAATGGTCGGCATCTCGTCATGCATATAAATAGGGCTTTTATCTCTCTCTCCCTTCTTATCAACACATCTATAACTAATTCACTACTATCTGGTCTCTCCTCTTCTGTCTTTCCTGGTGTCATGTATGTAGCAATAGGAAATGATTTTTTTTCTTAAAAACAGTAGTGCTTTCAGAGGTCGCACGAATATTGAAAGATGAAAACGTAGTAAGGTGGGATGGGGCCATGGAATTTCCAGAAGCGTCTTAAGGATTAAAAATTCTTTGTCACCCTGACGTGTAGATCAGATGACACTCAGCTGACTGGCTATACGTAAGTTAGAAAAAGCGACGTTCCTATGATCATACGTGCAGCATTTGCTCTCTACTCAACCGATATTAAGAACACAATTGAGAGTATGCAACAGTTCAGTCTGGGTCAGGTGAGATCTATGTCAGGTTTGCGGAGTTTGCCGAGCCACTTTTGTGCCGTGGAGATGCAATGACCTACTCGTATAACACTATGCACCTAGCTATAATCATGTAAAATGGCTTCAGTGACCTCGCATCGGAGAGTTTGTATCCGTGTCATCAACAATCACATTGATCTCGCTAGTCTGCTGCATGTCTCGTCTGAACACACAGCAGAATGTCTAACATCATAAATACACGTTGCATCTAACTGATCACATACGCCGCGGAGTTACGTCCCTTTGCAGGGTAACAGTTATATGCACAGGTTTAGTTTCTAGATCAGAGTGCAAACAGCCTCTGTTGTTACGCTTCTATATATCCACTAAGTTGCAAGCTTACAACTTGTGGGAATGCCAATATCGATCGTTAAATTACTCGCCCGCTACAACAAGACATATAGAGTGGTCGCATCTCAACCTTAAAAATATCCCGAAATGTTAAGCTGCAGATAGATGTGAATAAGGTACATATGACTGCATAAAGACCGCAGAGAATTTGGAAACTACCATAATCTAAACGACACTGTTGAAAGCCCTTCGACCATCAACTTACTTTCGTAGCCTTCCCTCCATTCGAAATATTAATCATATGGATCTGGTTTGTTCTTCGCAGAATATATGCTTCGGGCGATTATATCCCGGTTGTATATCAAATTGCGCCTCATAAGATTACTGGCCTGGATGTCGACGTAGAATCAATATATTATTGACACATGCGCTTATCGTCCTAGGTGATTTTTGTTCTTCTAGTGCGATCGTTTAAATTGCGTCAAAGGAACCACGGCTTTGGCCGCATATGTACCACCGATCTTGATGCGGATGTCCCCACTTCTAAGTGCAAGCTTGCGTTTGGATTGATGTTCTTGCACCCCCTTTGATGCTACGTGGAGGCGTTTGTGATCGCAGTTTGGTAACCAACGAAACCCCATACTTTATCCCCGAGTGTGCGGATTTCTCAAAACACTCCGGGTCGAGTTTGGACTAGAGGGCTGAGTTGTCTATGATGCATATTATATACAAAACTCCATTATTCACCATTTTAAAGATAGCAGTTTGTACAAAGTAAAGTGTTTTGTTTATTTTCCATTTGTTGTACGTCACAAATGAGACTTTTGTCACTCATCATATTTATGGTAAAGTGTCAACAAATGTATGCACTATGTGCACATGGTTTCTTATATGAAAGCACATCTAACGTCATATTCGAAATACCCGTCACTTTTAACTATCACGACAAATGTACTAATGCCAGGTTACTTGCCGACGGTACAGTTTCACATCTTCATTGATCAGATGACCGTCGGAATTTTAACACGCGCAACCGAGCTATAGAATACAGTTAAACTCGGACTTATCGGTAAGAGCAGCCGAAGCTTCATACGGCTATGTTCAAGATCCCAGGTGGTAAGAGTTTTGATATCCAGGGTGGGCCAAATTTTTCAAAGGGATTTATTTTCTTATCAATTGGATTAGACGACTCTTTTCCTTAATTTTTGCTGCTTCTGTAATAAAAAACTTAAATGCATATTTAAAAGGGAAAAAGCAGAAAGGTAGTGAACCTTTACAAAGGTCCAAACTAGTCATAACTTCTTTCAATTTCAGTATTTTACAATTTTGAGAGGGGGGGGGGGGGGTGTGTGTTTTAAGGTATCCATTACTGGTAATGATTACCATGTAAAAAAGCTGGTTACATTTATGAATAGATTTCATATACCCGAACCATAACACTGACCCCGGTTTTGACTCTCTAGACCGCCCTTGTTTTATGTACCAATTTAGCCCTTGGGGCTGAAGTGGTGTTTTTTACCAATTCTGTGGTGGCCCACAAGGGCCTATCGCCTCCTTGTTCATCATGTTTACAAGAGAAGATTAACTCTTGAAAGTTTTAAATTTCAGGCTGTTGTACATGTTATTTGTGACTTATCAGGTGTTTCTCTTTTCCAGTTTTGCTGCTGTTATGCTAACTTCAAGATTACCACAAATGCCAGGCTACTAGCCAACATCTGGCTCCGTAACCAGGGACAACTACACTGATCCTGCATACCCACATATTGTTTGATATTTATGTACAGCATGCGATGTTACCACGAAACTCCGACCAGTTTAGCCAGACATTCCTAGATACCTTGTCGGAGGGTTAGGATGTCTCAAGAAACAAACAAATGATACAGGTTGTATACATAAACACATATATATTCACAATTCAGGTTTGGAAAAATATTTAAATCAACACAATCTTGCATGTTTCTAGTTTGTTTGTTTAGATTTATCATCGTTTTATTTTACTCGTACACTTTCATAAGGTATCTTAAATATATGTGGAGGGAAGACATGTTTGGGTTTACATTATTCTTAACTCTACAAGTAGTTAGGGCAATATTTGTGCAGAGGATTATGTATATTCAATGGTCTGACAACATTAAGAGATAGAACTTATATTGATTTAAAATGATTTGATTGAATATTTTAATCGCAGGATTTAATGCAAAGCGTGCGTTTGCACTTGAAGAATGAATTTGAAAGAGTAGCAGTGAAGATTTAGTTACACAGTCCTCGGATGGAACAGGCGGTCAGAGAATCAGCTAAAGGTAGGCTATCAATTGAGCGTTTTCTTGATTTCACTTGCTGCTGTCTGGCCCATTAACACTATTTCCCATTTCACCTTCTTTCCTAGAAAAACCTCCTCGGGCCAGTGGATTCAATTAACTCTTTGGCGCCAAGCATCATATGGCGTGAAAGGGGAATTCAATTCTTTTTTCAATTGCACATTGGGGACAAGTATGATTCTCTCACATTTTTACTTGTTCGTGTTTAATATTATCTTGCGATGCTCTCTCTCGAGGTGTCTAGTTGATAAGGACGTGTTTCTCGACAGGTGAGCGGGGTCCGAAGGATGTTGGCCGCCATTAGACAAACACTGGCCTCTTCCTCTTCCAGAAGATACGGCCCTACAGTTTGTCATTCCATTGGTCTCTGTTAGCAGTCATTCATCCTGGGCATTCCTGTTCCCTCAGATTTACATTAAAAGGTACGTTGGACAGGTAGACACATTCCTCTATTTTTATTACGCCGCATAAAAAAGTGGGCGTATTTTGCCTCATATCCTGACTGTATCCATCTCTTCTGTCTGTCTCTGTCCTTCTACTTCGCCTCCTTCGCTAATCCTTCCTAAATTCCTAGGGAGGATTTTGATGATTCCTTGATATAAAAGAAAGACTCCAAGATGTGGAGATGACATAACAAGGGAATGCCTGTGCCAATATTTTTTAAAGGATGTTAGGGTCCCTTTGGTGTCATGATTATATATTGATTGTGGGCGAATGTCATTGTAAGAAAACATGCATTAAACTTTTAGGTATTATCAGAGCGGGTTGCCGCTTATTATGTGTATACGCCTGCGTAAGTAACAACGCGCGTTTATTGCTCATACTTCTGTACGGTCCGTTACCGTACTTGTCTCTCCTCTCTTTTACTTGCGTGTTTTCATACATAATGCTCTTCCTAAAACTCGAAACTTATTATCCATGAACCATTGGTGGGGGTTGGGGGGGTTGTGATTTTTATTGATGAACATCTTCGACGCAATAGGTTAGACGAAATGAGATCACAATGTGGAAGATGTGCATATTGCCAGGGGAGTGCTGTCCGATGTTTTTAGAAGGAGTTAGGGCCCTTGGACTTAAGGATTCTTTAGCCTTATTGCAAATAATATCGTGTATAGTCATTTTTGGCAACCTCTCTCCTAAAGAAAAAAAAAAATATTTTTCTATTTTTCAATGTTTACAATTCTTAACCAAGA
>CAJDSM010001256.1:0-22746 GCA_903981925.1 Ostrea lurida
ATTATGAATTTACGATTTTATACGAACTATTTTAAAACAACAAGTACTCCCCGTAGTGGCAGTGTGTAAAATATAGAAGCAATACATTGTAGGGTTTCCAGATATTGATTTGATAAATGCATAGGGAAAGCAAGTCATTTTCATTTCAGTATGTTGCGGCCTAGAATATCTTAATTCATGTATATTTGATCGGTGCTTTGTATAAAATCTCAACCTGCAAATCAGATTTGCGTTCAGTATAGTCAGTCCAGCAAATAATATCGTCATCATCACGTGACACATACTCCTGGTATGCCTTTCATTATGTTTACATTTCTGCACTTTTTTAACATTCAAAATCTATTCCACAGGCCACGGTTTTTGGTTGATATAGTTTTATTATCAAGAGAGGAAGAACGTATTGATTTTGAGGTCAGAGATGAAGGTCACTATGGAACTCCATTCACAAAGCGTATCGAAACAACTAGAAGCCACATTGTTTGCTCCGTCGATTTAATACTGTTATCAAGAGAAGTAGAAATCTTTTGATTTTGGAATCCCAGAGTTAATATTACTACACAACTTCATAGGAAGAGCTACACCCAGATTGTAAGGGGATCAATCTTAACTACTCGGCTATTCCCGTAACCGAAAATGAACTACTTTACGGTTACGGAAATTGACGAGCGTGATCCGATTGTAAGGGGATATGCCTGGTCCTGTGGAGCTCTTGTTTTATATTTGAGCTCACCTAACTGGTTTAACAATGGAAGATTATAGTATATACATGTATGAGGCTATTTCTATTTTTATAACAGGATAGAGCCAATACACTATTCAAAAAAGTACATAAAACCCTAAGAGGTCGCAGAAATGATGTCATTGCCGCAGCGTGTTTGTACATTGCATGTCGCCAAGAGGAGGTACCAAGAACGTTTAATGGTAAGACGATTTTCAGGCAGTGTTGGGCCTGCATGTAGTTTACTTTTTAGATCGCCTGAACCGAAGGTTCAAGTGAGCTTTTCTGATTGCCTGTTGTCCGTCGTCTGTCTGTTCATTTGCCCGTAAACTTTTCACATTTTTGGCTTCTTCTCCAGAACCACTGGACCAATTTCAGTCAAACTTGGTTCAAATTACCCTTGGGTATAGTGAATTTAAGTTTAATCAACTGAAGGACCGACCTCCTTCAAAGGAGAGATAATCACAAAATTGCAAAAAGAGGATGGTGCCATTTAAAAATCTTCTCAAGAACCACTTGGCCAGAAAAGATGAAACTTATATGGTTGGGGCCACAATAGAGGATCAAAGTTTTACATGCAAATATATAGGGAAAATTCTTTAAAGAACCATTGAGCCAGAAGAGCGGATATTTACATGAAAGCTTTCTGATATGAAGTAGATTTAAGTTTGTTCAGATCGGGGTAGGGAAGGGGGGAACAATGCGGGATTAAAGTTTAACATGCTGATATAAAAGAAAATCTTTTTCTCCAAAACCACTAGGACCAATTTCAGTCAAACTTGGTACAAATCATCCTTGGGTAAAGGGGATTGATTTTTTTTCTTCAAATCAATGACCAGACTCCCTTTAAAGGGGAGATAGTCACAAAAATGCAAAAATAGGGTGGTGTCATTTAAAAATATTTTGGTACCAGTAAAAAGGGCATGTCATAAAGAACACACATGTGAAATTTTTACCTCCTGACCTTGAAGTTTGGTCTACTTTTCAAAAACCTTAACATTGGCCATAACGTTTGATTGATAAGTGGTAGGACTATGTGTATTTCGCATGACAAGCCCTTTCTACTGGTACCAACATTTTGGCCATAACATTTGATTTGTAAATGGTAGGACTTTCATATTACATATGTGTTTCTTATGACAAACCCTTTTCACTGGTACCAACATTTTCGACCTCCTGATCTTGACCTTGAAGTTTGACCTACTTTTCAAAAACTTTAACGTTGACCATACCTTTTGAATAGTAAGTGATAGGACTTTCATATTTCACATGTGTATTTATTAATTAATGGCAAGTGATCGACTTTCCAAATTTCACAAGCGTAATCCTTTTGGCAAGCCCTTTCCACTGGCTTGAGGCATCCGGGGGCATCAGTGTTTTACAAACACATCTTGTTGTTCCTTGTGCTGAAACAAGTTTATTGACACATATGTGAAAGACCCTTTGAGTCATGAATGACCCCACCCTTTTAGATATGGTATAATGTTTTGAAAGCTATTGGGATCCCCACCCTTTATCCATATATTTATGCCCCCGGAATCGGGGGCATATAGTTTTTGGTCTGTCCGTCTGTTTGTTTGTCCGCAAAAACTAACTTTGAATGGCAAGTGATGTGACTTTCATATTACACATGTTTGTTCCTTATGACAAGCCCTTTCTACTGGTACCAAAATGTTTGACCTCCTGACCTTGACCTTGAAGTTTGACCCACTTTTTCAAAACTTTTACATTGGGCATAACTTTTGAATGGCAAGTGATGGGACTTTAATATTACACATAAGTGTTCCTTATGACAAGCCCTTTCCATCGGTACGATAATTTTGACCTCCTGACCTTGACCTTGAAATTTGACCTACTTTCTCAAAACCTTAACATTGGCCATAACGTTTGAATGGCAAGTTGTTGGGCTTTCATATTACACATGTGTGTTCCCTTTGACAAGCCCTTTCTACTGGTACCAACATTTTTGACCTCCTGACGTTGACCTTGAAGTTTGACCTACTTTTCAAAAACTTAAACATTGAATGGTAAGTGATAAATTTTTCATATTTCACATGCATAGTCCTTTTGGCAAGCCCCTTTCACTGGCATGTGGAATCCGGGGGCATCAGTGTTTCACAAACACATCTTGTTTCTTATTTTATCAAGGCAATTCTAAGAGAACATAATAAAATGGTACAAGCGCTATGCCAGACCCCACCCAACCTGTCACATATGGTTTTCAGTCTTATATCCCAAACTTCTGCACTTCTCTATCAAGAAAAGTGCTCAGGTGAGTGATGTGGCCCATGGACCTCTTCTTTTAATTAATTTGGTAGAACTTCAAAGAGCATTTCAGGATAAGAATTTGACGAGGCGTTGTTAAGCTTGCACGTGCTTTACTTCAAAATCATTCAATACATGTCATGTTGTTAATTCATTTCATTGTACATGTAGAAATCAGTGCTGTGTCACATCGCTCAAAAAAGGAAATCGGACGGATGTACAAACTGATAAGACATAATCACGGAACTAATGTAAAATCAATTAAAGCAGGGGATTTCATGGTATGTACAGTTTCAAATGCATGTACCTGTTTTTATTTTCTGCATTGTATATCATACATACATACCATCCGTCCATCCATCCATCCATCCATACCACACACAACCCACACCACACACACCACACACCACACACCGGGGGGGGGGGGCACATTCGTAATTTTTATGGGTGGGATGTGCCGTTGACATTGCAGCACCCCCCACCCTTTTCATATATTTTAGTAATATTGAGAATTGTATACCTTTTCATATAATTTTCTGTTCAAATGGTGACCTTTCCCATATGACAAACAAGAACTGCCAAAGAAGGCCATTCACTATACATATAATGATTGAGTAAACATTAACCTGATCATATATTTTCATGCTGATTTCTATACCTTGTCAATTATTCTCTAGTGGAAAAAGGCTACCTATTCCAGCGGCACACCTATCTATATCGGTATATAGTAAGTGCCCCCCCCCCCCCCCCCCCCCCCCTGGGATCATACCATACCATACATACATACACTGTCCATTTTACTGGAAATGAACATTGTATTACAAAACTGTCACGTGGTATTTGTTGAAGATACTGTATGTGCTTATTATACCCCATGCAACATATTAAGTTGTGGAGGGTATAATGTTCTGATTTGTCTGTCAATCTTATCAGCACCGACTCTTCTGACCCTGCACAACAAAATTTCATGATACTCTGTTCTTATGTGCATATTTGCAGGAAATTCTGATTCGATGTTTTTTCTGGAATTTTTTTTTTACCATACTGAAACAGATTGTCAATGCAACTCCTAAAAATTTGAACAGATTTTTTCTATAACTTTGTATTTTAAAATAATTATGCATGGACACAGGTATTCGTAAGGGAAATTCTGATTTTTTTCTTCTGGGAGTTATGTCCCTTTTAAACTTTTTTCCTGTCCACGTCAGCACAACTCCTCTGAGACTGTTCAACAGAATTTCCTGAAACCTTTTAGCTAGTAAGGGCACACTGTGTAGAATAGATGAGCATTATTACAGGAAGTTTTGATGTAATTCTTTTTCTGGGAGTTTTACCCCTTTATTACATGTAATTTAGATAAAAATATACTATTTGTGCAATTTGGGTGAAACTGGTTTTCAAGCCATTTGTAATTGAAATAATTCTGTTTTCATATTTTACACAATTTGTATTTGCACGAGTAGTGCCATCTAGTTACACGGGTGACAATAGTACAGTACAGCAGCATAAGAATTTTCCTATACATGTATCGCCTATGAAACTTAACTTTTATTCTCGGCTTTTATTTTACTTTGAAGTGAAACATCCTCTAAAATAATTGCACTCGGCTATTGTTTTGATGATTGCGGGCGGGTGGGCGGGCGTCAACAATTAGGAACCAATTTCAGCGTTTCCGGACGACAAACTCAAAAAGTTTACATCTGTTTTGGGATATTGTTGCATATCATTGTGGGAGAGAACCCTATTGATTTTCGTAAAAAAAAAAAAATCCTCAGGTCATAGTGACCGAAAAACTCGACAAAAAATCTGAAAATATTAGGTTTCCGGACGATAACTTCAAAAGTTTACATCTGATTCAATTGTAACTTTATGACATTGTTACATATATATAAATTGGCGAAGTAAACAATGTATTAAACGTAATCATAGTCCCAAAAATCATATATAAAAATATGGACCTCCGACAAAGCGAAGACAGGATCAGGTGCCATGGAGGAGTAATCATCCTTTGCTGACCGGTCACACCCGCCGTGAGACCGTAGTCGAATCAAAGTAAAGGGGGAGAGAACCTTATTGATTTTCGGAAAAATCCGGCCAAGGTCAAGTTCACAGTGACCAAAAAACTTTTAAAAAAATCTTAAAACATGAGGTTTCCGGACGATAACTCCAAAACTTTACTTCTGATTCAAATGAAACTTGGGAATCTTGTTGTATATCAAATGAGTTGCCCAGGATGCCATCGATTTTCGGAAAAATCCGTCAAAGGTCAAGGTCACAGTGACCAAATACCTTTGGAAAAAATTGAGAAAATGAGGTTTCCGAGCAATAACTCCAAAAATTTACATCTGATTCAATTGAAACTTTGGGATATTGTTACTCATCAAGTGAGTGAGAACCCTACCCGTCCGATATTCGGAAAAATCCGTCCAAGGCCTACTGGCCTCATGTCTCACCTGTCAATATTCATAACTCTTTACTCGAAAACATTTTCTTAAGATATATATATAACAAAAGTTGATTAGGTTTACTAAATCTATCTTACCGTATAGGCCCGCGGGCCTCGTAGCTCACCCGTACGGAGGATTTAATGTCACTATTCATAACTCTTTAAATGAAAAATTTTGTAAAGACATGTATAACAAAAGTTGTTTAGTTTTACTAGGTCTATCTAATCGTATTAAAATATAACCCCACAGGTCTTACGGCTCACCTGTACGGACGATTTAATAAAATGTCACTATTCATAACTCTTTACTCGAAAACATTTTGTTAGTGCTATAAACAAAAGTTGTTTAGTTTTACTACATCTATCTAACTGTATCAAATATAAGCCTGTGGCTTCGGTCTACCTGTACAGATGATTTAAGTCACTATTCATAACTCTTAAACTCGAAACATTTTGTTAAGACATGTATAACAAAAGTTGTTTAATTTTTGCTAGGTATAGAACCTATCACTGTAAGCCTGCCAAGCTCTAATGTCTCACTGTACAACATTTATGTTCAATGGATAATGTTTTACTCGTTATTACTCTGTTAAGACATTTTGAACAAAAGTTGTTTAATTTCGTGAGATCTATAATTATGATATTAAAAATACGCTCAAGGGCCTCATAGCTAACCTGCTCAAACAAAAAAAAATCGAAAATGTTACCTGCAACTCGGCTATAGCATCCCTGATGCCTTCTGAGTTTTGTGATAGGTTTTGGAAGGGTTGAACATTATATCTTTCATTAATTATTAAGGTGGTACAGATAATCTAAATCTAAAAAACGGAACCATAAGATAATACGAGACTGGCAGAAGTTGCTTATAGATCTGTGTTATGA
Organism: Ostrea lurida; assembly: GCA_903981925.1. Taxonomy (NCBI): domain Eukaryota; kingdom Metazoa; phylum Mollusca; class Bivalvia; order Ostreida; family Ostreidae; genus Ostrea; species Ostrea lurida. The sequence continues at coordinate 6,312 of CAJDSM010001256.1, forward strand.
ATGTCTTTGTTTATGCATATCATTTCATGCATTATGTGTATAGCAATGTCACTCACAGTGGGAGAGTGGAATGTGTAAGCTTGCTCACGTTTACTTTCACTTTTACTTTCATTGAACGTCTTTAATTAATCATTTCAGCCTCGTTTCTGTTCCAATCTGGGCCTTCCATACTCCGTACAGAAACTAGCAACCCACATTGCCCGCAGAACACTGGACCTAGGTCTGACCAAAGGGTAAGCTTGTACAGGTCCAATAATTCTGACCGCAGGGTAAGCTTTTACAGGTCCAATATCTGACCGCAGGGTAAGCTTGTACAGGTCCAATATCTGAACGCAGGGTAAGCTTGTACAGGTCCAATATCTGACCGCAGGGTAAGTTCTTACAGGTCCAATATCTGACCAAAGGTAAGCTTTTACAGTCCAATATACTGACCAAAGGGTAAGCTTTTACAGGTCCAGTATTTATTATCTTTGATACTTTCTCTAAGTGTTGATAGCCATCTCCTCATTGCAGTTTTACAGATCGAGATGTAATTAATTAATTAAACCATATTAAGAGGATATCAGTACAGATTTTCTAGTCTGAACCCATAATACGGCACAGTAACCTGAGGGTGGAGTTAAGGGTATGAGCTACATGACGTTTCAATGCACTTCATGAAAAGTATGCCATTGCAGTTCATTCCCTCACGTATTTTTCAAAATAGAAATTTAGTTTGTATTCTACTTTCTTTTCTGTCAAAGGTTCAAGCTGTAAAAATAGATGTATTATGTATTTCAACAGTCACGTTTAAAGGCAGCATTTCGTAAATTCTATGGTCGTTATAACAATTTAGTTTACCAATATGACCTACCATTGAGTTAAATGTTGTCTGATATGTTTCATAGCCATTGTTAAGCCGTTTTTCACACACTGATTTAGCTACAGATTGTTCCGTTTACCTGATAAAAGACTATGGGCTCGCGGCGGGTGTGACCGGTCAACAGGGAATGCTTACTCCTCCTAGGCATCTGATCCCACCTCTGGTGTGTCCAGGGGTCCGTGTTTGCCCAACTATGGTTTTTGTATTCTATTTAGGACTTGCGAGATTGATCACTGTGCGAGATTGATCACTGTTCGTTATCTTTGCCTTTACATTTAATCATCATAATAAAAAGTACACAAAAACTGGTCATAACGATAAAATTTTTATGTTAACAGTTTGTAAAACAGCTACGTGTGGAGAAATTATTGTATAATAAACCTACAATAGAAAAAACTACAGGTCTGCATGTGAATTATTGCCCTTGAGAGCATAAATTATTTATAGAAAATACAAACCTTTTGGTGTGACATAGTTTACTATATTTTGTATGGTACCCAGTGAATCAAACTTTCTATAAGGTATATTTTTATCATGATCAAAGTTTGATTAATTAAAGATTTTGCAAGAAACCTATATGCAGACATCACAGAGAGTACAGTTACCATAGATAACAATTTCTATTGATATTGCCTAAACCCATTTCTCCAAAGTTTTAGAATCACAGTTTTCATGTCCATTCTATGCATGTTTAATTTGATGGTTTAGACGTATGCTGAAGATGAGGCTGTGTGTTGCAGATAAGGACTGATTGCAGATCTGTTATGCATGTGTTTGATTTGTTTCAGTTGTAGCCCGGTTTCAGTAACCGCCGCTGCTATCTACATGGCCTCCCATGCTTGGACAGCACACCACAAAAAGACTCGGGAGGGTAAGATCACCTAAGGCAGCTGCCTATCCTCACTCATCACAGGGCGGGGGATCATTGTAATTAATCAGGCAGCTGCCTATCCTCGCTCATCACAGTGGGAGGGGATCATTGTAATTAATCAGGCAGCTGCCTATCCTCGCTCATCACAGTGGGAGAGGATCATTGTAATTAATCAGGCAGCTGACTATCCTCGCTCATCACAGTGGGAGGGGATCATTGTAATTAATCAGCGGCAGCTGACTATCCTCGCTTCATCACAATGCGGAGGGGATCATTGTAACTCGATTAATTTCTATTGTGTGTGCAATGTTGATATGAAATGCATATCATTTAATTTTATTTCACGTGATCACCTAGCGCCGATTCTCATTGGTTAAAACACCTTTTAAGAATTGAGGTGATTTTTCAACAAGTAAAGTCTAATGAACATTATTTTGTTGTTGTAATATAAGATTAAATGATAAGAAATAAATCTTATATTTTTTCGGGTGATATGCAGGTTATCACCGAGATTTTAGACGGTAAAACTGTTCATCAATGCGCTTCGGTGATACCTGCATCACCCGAAAAAATTTAAGATTCATTTCTTATGTCAGAGATTCAATGCATAAGGAACTAACCGTAAGGCAAACTTGTACCGTATATACTCGCATATAGGTCGACCCGCGTATAAGTTGGGAACCCCTCTTTCGGAGAAATTTTGAAGTTTGTCAAATTGTCAAATTATCTGCCATCTTAAAATCCAGTTTCTAGCAAGAATTGCGTTTCTTTGATACTGTATATTGTAATTAATTTTTACCGGTAATTTTGTATTCTTTATAAGGGTTCTGAATTGATCAATGTTCACTTTTTTCAATGTTATTTAAGATATCAAACTTTATGGATTTTCTACTGACTAAACCGTAATTGACGCATTCAAAATTCCGTTAAATGTCGCTAGTTGTATGGCAAGATAACATTATGACATTAGAACTCGCATACAAGTCGGACGAAGACTTCAGGATCGATTTTGTACTCCCTAAAAAAGCCGACTTATATGCGAGTATATACGGTATCAGTCATTCTCAGACTAAATTTCAGCACAGATACTTAGCACTGAATGACGTAACATAAACACAAAGTGTGCACGTGTGATGGAGTGAAAAGTAAAATCAAAAGCCTCCGATGATTTCTCTATACATGATTTTAATAATTCTTGGTTTTAATTTATGGAGTAAAGTTTACAGATATTTTCTTCATATTGTATCGTTTCTGGGTTCAAATATTCGGTTGGTCTGTCTGAGGAATTAAAGGAATAAATCAATATAAAATTTCTTAATCAAGTATTTTAATCATAGATATATACAATGTATATACAAATATCCCATTCTGTCCTGGAGCGCGTGCGCTTCCTAACCAAGCGAGAAAAACAATCACTAACTCGCGCAATAAAACAACAAGGTCTCGAAAGCCTTATACAGGCACGTAAGACTTGTTCAACAGGTTAATTTTTCTAATATAATATCGTAAACAGGACTGGCTCTTGTGGACTTCAGTCTGGAACTGAATAAGAGCTCTAACATAATGTTGTTGCTTATATACTCTACACTACCACGTGACCCATGAGGATCGAACGGGCTAAACAGGAAGTGCTTATTACTAAGGTTCCAGTAGACAGAATGGGATAACAACTTCGATTCCGACTTTCGTTTCAATATAATGTGTACCTACTACTGAATAAAGTATTGCAGAATTTTGATGCAAATAGATAATATATATATGTCAGTTAAACTGTGAAATTTCTGCTTAGTTGTCAAATTATTGTCATTAACACTGTTGGCTTAAAGTGTGTTAGCTATTTTCATGTAAGCCATATGGAATTTAACAGAGTCTTATACCTGTTGACCAAACCCAATATGAAAATGAATGATGACTCCATGGAATTAAATATGTCTTCAGTATCTCATTTGTACAGCTCAGATTATCAATCACAATAATTAACATCTTGGCTCTACAGTTCAATTTATAAATCACAATTCGCATTTCTGTAAATCATGTACTATATACTTTAAAACTATCAAATTACAGAGGTTGGAAATAAAACCAGTGTTTCTGAGGCAACCATTTGGAATTCCTACAAGCTAATGTACTCTAAAGTTTATCTACTGTTCCCAGAGGAAGTTAAGTCTGTTACACCCTTAGGACAACTCCCAAAGCCTCAGCGGACACGGCGGAGAGGAGCGAGAACTCAGCAAGCATGGCAGAGAGGAGTGAGAAAATAATGTATAATTTTTCTACAGACTCCCAAAATTAATTTGATGTTGGCATAATTTCAAGTTTTAATTTATCTTGTTCATACAAGGTCTTGTGTAATATATTTTCCTTCTAGTATATATGTATAGTTACTGTATATAAGTTGTATTTTAGCAAACTGATTAAAATCTTTTTGTAAATTGTTGATTGGTGCTTTTCTTCTGCTTCTTCCAATACTGTGCCGGGCTCTTCTTTAGTAGAGCATTATCGCCAAAAAAAGTGTGTTGCGGGGGGGGGGGGGTGTCAAAAACCGGATAAAAACAAGGCCCTCTATATACTGCTGTAAGTGCTGATCCCAGCCTAGAACGCCTCCAAGGAATCAGCCTCTATGATGGACTGGGGTAGTGTGTTCCATATGGAAATTCCAGCTGGATAAAAAGAGTCATGATAGCATCTGATGTTGCATGATGGCTGGACGAATCTCCCGCTGTGTCCCCTGGTGATGTTTTGTGCAGGTTACAGATGTGTTGATGGTAGCTCGATTAGGTTGTTAGCCACACAGTACATCATGGTCGCTCTTACACGTAATCGGCGGGTCTGGAGGCTGTCAAGTTGTAGCTGGTGTAGCATAGACGTGACGCTGCTCTCCCGTCTGTAGTCACCCATGATATACCGTGTTGCTCTACACTGAACGGCCTCTATAGCTACAGCTGAAATTTGGTGGAAATATCCCATATTGTGGCAGCATACTCCAATTGTGGCCGGACTGATGTTGTGTAGCTGATGTTCCTGGGAAAGCTTGAGATGTTCCTGCGAAGAATGACTAACGTGTAAGGTGTTGTTAGTCTTTCTTGTGATGTTGCTGACGTGGTCCCCACGATATCTTGCTGTCTATGGTAACCGCCAAGTATTTGGCCTTGCTGGTCCTCTGTAGAACTTGCCCATGGATGGTATACGAGGCGCTGATGATGTTTCGCCTGTTCGTTATTTTGATGACCTCGCATTGTCAAGATCATTTTGTAGTTTGGTTGTGTCTGCCTTGCTCCTGATCAATCTATAAAGTAGGCAGTCATCTGCAAAGAACCTTGATGTTGAGTTAACTTCTTGTGGCAGGTCGTTTATGTAAACGAGAAAGAGGAGTGGTCCAAGCAAGGGACACCGGATGTTACTGGGGATGGCTTCGACGACTCTCCATCCACTACGACTGGCAAGGAAGCTCTCAATCCACTTCAATGTGTTCCCCCCTAACACCATAACTGTGGAGTTTCATGGCTAGTCGGTGATTATGGACCTTGTCGAAGGCCTTGCTGAAGTCCAGTGTGATGGCGTCTACCGGCTGTTTGTTGTCGAGTCCCTTCGCCAGGTCATTGATGGTGGTGATAAGCTGGCTTTCACACGAACGGCGTTTTCTAAAACCATGCTGCTCGTCGATGAGGATGTTGTTCGCCTCAAGATGGTTGATAAATCGGCTGTGGATGATGGTGTTCGACAACCTTGCAGCATACTGAGGTTAAACTCACTGGTCTGTAGTTATATGCTCTGGTCTTGTCGCCTTTCTTGAATAATGCTATTACATAGGTCTATTCCCAGTCATGAGGAACTTGGCCTTGATCCAGTGATGTCTGAAAGATGATGGTAAGTGCTGGAGCCAGGACGGATGACATGGACTTCAGAAACTGGGTGGAAATCTGATCTTGTTAGTTAAATTTGTTACACGCAAAGGGTATAAGAGGTACATTGGTTTGCAATCTTAGTATAATAATTACAACTGTCGTGATAATTAATTCATGACTGTAAGTCCCAGTAGTTTCTCTGTGTCGGAGTTATTCCCCTTTTACTCCCTTCTTTTGAAATCCCAGCACTCATAAAACCCTGTGAAAGATTGTGATTTTCCATTGGTTATCATGACATTGTTTTATGATGGACCAACGCAATTTTGTGTATTGTTTGTGTGAACGAATTAACATTTGCACTTTACACAACTTGTGAATGATGCCAGCCTGTTAAAATCACTGTAAAGATGTTTTATTCCCTAAAAACTTAAGCATTTGTATAAATCTAAGAAAGCATCAATAGTACTTAACAATTCCGTTAATTGAGCTGAATTTTAAACTGTTATTTTCTGCATTTAAAACATGATATAACACAAACATGTAATGCAAAAGTAATTTTATTTCCATTATTTATGAAATGCCAGAACATGCCTCTCTGGAAAAAGAAATCCAATACAGATATCCTGTGGTATTTCTTTTTTTTTTCTCCCTTTTTTTTTTTTTTTTTTTTTTTTTTTTTTTTTTTTTTTTTATAAATTCAAACACTCAATTGATATTGAAGCAGTCATATATCAATATATTATTATTTTTCATTTTCATTTTTGCGAGATTGAATGTGTTTTTTTTACCTTATCTATCTGATGGTTAACACGACTTGATGAATGGTGTGAACAGAAGCTTGTGTTTTAGGTTAATTACTGTTAACTGCCTGGAATTCCAAACCTCACGTAAGACATCATACCTGACCGACCTCCGTGAACTTTGTTTAGAAATCTACATAATGCACAGAAGTGAACTTAAACGAACCACATATAAAAACTATCGACAGCTTAATGAATCTGAATTAGTCTTAGTTCACATGGAATTGTTTCAGTTTGACTAACACTTCCTGTATACACCAATACCGATGTAATACAAGGTCATGACCTTTAACTAATTTGTCGTTGCTACTGTGCTAAGGTCAGGTGATCTATGAAGCAGTTAAATTTCAAGAATGCGTCAAATGCCGGAAGCAGTTGGTCTTCCATCATCTGCAAATGAACATGAGAGAGCACAGCTTCTAGACCGGAGACCTTACTAACTTTCACCAAATCACTGAAAACGAGATTGTACCTGAACAGAAGTATGAAATTTCAGTTCCATCTTCATTTATACCATTGAGTAATTTCTCTCGCATAATTTCCACCCTCTCGATGTTGAATTTTAATGTACTGTAACTAAATTACCATTATCTCTGTAGTTGCATGGGGGAATTGATTGCAAGGCAATGTTTAATTTTGAAGTATTATATTATCAGTTTAAAAACTATAAAAAAAATAATAATATAATCTTGCATTACATCTAAAAAGTCAAAACTTGCCACATTTTTATTATTTTCCAAATCATTTTAAAAGCATTTATCATGTTAAAAAGTTTTAAATTTTACACACTACGTTTATAAGTAGGTAAACTGAACATAGATTTACTTCAAATCCCAATCAATTTTTTTTCCATGTTATATTTCATTTTATCACATGAGCAGTTTCTTTATTGACATTATATACGACATTATACACAAGCTATGGCAGGGGAAATGGAAAACACCGTTCACCTCGACCCTAGCAATCTGTCAAATTCAATCGTTTGGCAACATGTACTTTTGAATCGTATTTATCATCCACGACATTTGCAGTGCCAGATGACTGGCATAACACGATGCTTTGAACTGAAGCAATGGTCCTAAGTATATTCAAACATTTAATTCTTATATGTATGTACATGTAAATGATGTGATAAAATGGTAAAAAAAAATATTTCTAGAGCCAGCAGAGAACACACATTCAAAATCCGATGAATTAAGAAACAAGGCCTGTCTATAGAATGACACGATTTAGTAGGAATATAGCTCAGTTTGGAAAGGTCGTAAAAATATAGTCACACCTTTAATTACAGATGACGTGTTCTCATCTAGAGATCGATAATTTAATTAAATGTAAAAAGGTCACCATTTTCTTACATTCAACAATAAATTTTCGAAAACTAATAAAAATCACAAATTAAGCCTTGAGAATGATATGAATGCATTTCTTGAATAATAATCCGTTCTTTTTCTCTTTATCAACGATCTTGATAGTTCGATGTACTAAACGCTTGTCAATTGACATTTAAACTTTACCTTCAAATGGAAAGTGCTTAGACTCTATTAGGGGAAAAACCCCACCATAAACATGTAATCAGAATAGCACGGCAATAGCATCATACTAAAATCTAAAAAGTTGATGAAAAAGACATTTTAAAAAGAAATTTAGAAATTCAATAATCAAAATTTTGAAGAATGAAAAAATGAAGTGGTGTGATTATTGCGTAAACAACTCTGAATTGCCCTATATTACGTGTGGAGGTCACTTAGCAAAATACATGTATACAAGTGTAAAAAATAAACAAGAACGGGATAATATATTTTCGTAATTCATCATATTCAAGGTTAAGTGAAAAATAAAATATTATCTTAAGTCAAATACCAAGAGCATGCAATACAATCTGGGTATTATCAGAATGACCTTCGTTAAATCGCAAACACAAATTCTATGATCTATAGTCATGTGTGAGGGTCATGACGATAGCGCCCTCTATTTAATGCACAAATAACAAACCCTACACTTAAGGAATTTCAAGGATTTTGTCATTTCAAGGTTTTTGTCATCGCCAGACCAACACACGTGTGCAATGCGTTGCAGATATGCCAGTTATAATTATCCACTGCATATGTTTAAACTTTCGCTGACCCTGTATCATAAATCCGCCATCTTATGCAATTGTGGTGCAATATAAGTATAGTTCTGCATTCCGAATTGCTTGTCAATACTCAAACCACCACGCCTTCTCATATGCAAGACGTCCCTTCCCCCCATATTATAATATCATTTTCTTGAAGAGTCATATTGCTATTTAAGCAATTGTACGAATTTGCTTCATCAAATTGTATTGTAGAATAACATAAGATAAGAAAACGTTCTAGCGTATTGATTTATTTTGATATTGCAAAACTAAACATGCCAAAAGAATACATGAATGTCATACGATTTTCCATATTGTGGAACATTATACGAGTACAGTCACAAAATGCGTGATACACCGTCAATCAAACAGTATGCGGTTACAGTCACCAAAAAATGCGTGTTACACCGTCAATCAAACAGTATGCGTGTACAGTCACAAAATGCGTGTTACACCGTCAATCAACAGTATGCGTGTACAGTCACAAAATGCGTGTTACACCGTCAATCAACAGTATGCGTGTACAGTCACAAAATGCGGTTACACCGTCAATCAACAGTATCGTGTACAGTCAACAAAATTGCGTAGATACCTCGAAATCACAGAGACTTTATATGCACTGGCAATGTTTTCTTTATACTGTCACTTGTATCCTTATTCTTCCTCCAAGTTCATCATCAAACGCTAATTCTTTGACTGTTTTATCAGTTTGTCCATGCCTAGTTCACATTCTAAGGGCATGTCATATCTCCCAGTTATTATGTCTATCTTCTGGAGATTCTCGGAATATATTCCTCTTCCCGTTCACGACTTAATTCGTCGTTGTACCAAATCAGGGTTGATTTCATCTAGAGTGAAAAATATTTGATCACCGTTCCGATTTGGGTAGGAACATTCGGCTTTCATCTTGTAATGTCACTGTGGATATTTTTCAAACGGTATTCCATTGCATTTTCAATAGGAAATAGTCCAATTGATGATGGAGCACTCTTTTTCAAGGATAAGATGGTGAGAGACGAAGTTACGTCTTCTTTGCATTCGTCTACTTGACATCTTCCAAAGACCTCAAAGTTTCGTGGTAATACAATAGCCATGATGAGGACTGTAGGCTTCAGAAAAAGCGTATAAGGTAAAGTTTTGTAGGTTGTTATCTTCCAAGAGCTATGGATGTAGTAGTGTTGCCCAAGACCTGTATTTCCTATTTAAATTATTGGCAAACGTAAAGAGGCGTGGTTAGAGAGAATACCATCCAATCGTTTGCGGAATGTAATTTTCCGGTCGCGTGCCGATAATCCGAAGATCGAGCTTTGTTACAACCCACGAATTCTAGACCCTGAAGTTTACGCGCACTTTTATTTCACGCGCAGTTTATGCTCTTCCTGGAGACATATCATTTTCACATACGAAATGTGATATTTCATAAACCTATGGGGTAAAATTTTTCATGACAAATCAATGCCCCCGTGTGGTTGTAATCACATATTTTCTCCATTAGTGAAGGACGCACAGGCGATATAGTTGTTTTATTTTTTGGTAAACTAAATGTCAAATATCTAATCAGTGAATTGAAATAGGTGCATTTCGATTCAAGTTTGTTGCAGCAATTGGCTGTAAAAGGGATTTTCCTATCACCTAAAATATATACCAATGTTCGTCTTATCACGAAACTCAAATATACATTGCCCATGAATTCAACGTTAGCATTTGGATAGAACGGTGTATGCAGTAATGGCAAAGTATTTGAACTATTTGATTAAACTTTTGAGCAAGAAAAAAATACCCTTGATTTTCAAAGTGCACAATTGGTAGCTGCACTTAATGATTAACACCTGTCAAATTGCTGGGCTTTTAATCAGTACTAGTAATCCGAATTCTTCCTCTAAAAGTACACACCTCATTCATAAATTTTTGTGCAGAGATTGTCCCTCCCGATAAAAATCGGGAATTTAACATTGTGAATTGTTTCATTGTCATTCTTGAGATAACGCACAAGCGTACGTTAATGATGTCTCAGTGTAAGGCACTGGTCACAAATCAGCAGCCATTCCTACTTCCGTTAAATGCACTCAAAAATTAAACTGTTATGTAATGATTTTAAGAAAATGCTTTCACAAATTCGTCGAGTCATTTATCCAACAAAGAAAGGTAATTTTCGCAACATTTTTATTTTTTACATTTTTTCCTTTAGATTAGATAGATATGGGTTAGATAACAATCTTGAAAATATTTGGATTATTTCGAAAAAAATAAGTCCGTCTGCCAAATGTTGACATGTTTATCATTTGTGACTTTCGTTTTATTTGTGTTTAGAAATATCCATGTTTTAATTGACGATCACATCTAAATATTGTGAAGTTTTATGATAAACAACAACTTCAAGTAGCTATTCAAACAATCTGATTACTATTCAAATAAAGATTTTAGGGAGAGAAATGATTTTTATCATGTCATCAAAATTATGCTGAAATGCATTCAAACTATCATTTATGTATTTAAAAAAAAGAGTAATGTACTGAATTACACAATATGTTCATGGTTTCACAAAATAAAAGCATTATCCATGAAGAATTCGTCACCAATAGAAATTTTTCATTTCACCAAATAAACTTGCTAAATTATAAGTTTGGTCACTGTCGTATTGCAAAGAATTTCAAGTGTCACTTTCCATTAAAAATAGCTTTAGTCCATTAGAAGCTTAATACACTTGTCAAATAGGGTGTAGGAAATGATGATACATAGTTGAAGTTTGATTGACTAAGCTACAGAAGACTTCTCCTAGCTCTGTCACGTAATGTCGAAATTCTTCCTGAAAGTTGTTAAAATGTAATGAATGGGTCCAAGATAGGGTTTCCAATTTCGGTTTTTTGTTACAAAAAACTAAATGTTATTGGGTTTAATTAATATAGGAGAACAATGATGAGGCAATTTTCATCAAATATGAAATTTTGGGCGGAAAAATCTTTTTGAGCAACTGGTACCATCTAATGCAAACGCACGATTTAAAACAAAGTGGCTTTCATGAAAAAAAAGAAAAGAAAAGAAAAAGACATCTACGGCCATCAAAATCCTGAAGATTCTAATAATTTGACACTTGTTTGTATTTTTTCATTACAAGAAGAAACAAGCGCCACGCAAAGTTTAAACTTTTACAAACTAACATTGCTGTTTGATTATAATATATTGGTACCATACGAATGAGACAAAATAAACCATTAAGCTCCAGAAAGTAGCTATACACTCTAATTGTTCCATTAATTATACATGTATATTAGAAGAGTACCCACACGGCAGGTACTAGCAGGTACTACGCAAGACCTAATGCTGTTTAATTTCATAAAATTATGTTAACCAGTAAGGTTAAAACACTAAAAAAAATTTGGTGTGTTTATCTCCAAATCTATGTGTTAGTCTGTCCTCCTAAACACACTGAAACCTACATTTTGTGATTTTTATTTTCTTCACTACACGTTTTTATTTGTATACTAGTACACTGACCTCATTTTTGGTCAAATGTATGTTTATTTTTATTCATTGCATAACTCATGTCCCACATAATGTGGCTTGAGCGAATAAATGAACTTGAACTTCAATAATCCGAATGCAAACGTTTCGTGTATTTTCTAAATCGGTAATTCTGTAGCCTATATAGCTATCAAAGGTGAACATGTCATCAAAGGTATTTCAGGACTAGTACGTCCATATACATGTATCTGGCAATGGACTCCAACCACATCGCAGTCGATACATTGATATTTAAAACCCAAATTAAAATTAAAACCCAAATTCAGACACCCCCCCCCCTTTAACATCAAGCAATGCACCTGTGTTTTTGGAAAATTACTTAAGTATAATGCCTTAAAACAAGTCTTACGAAACCTTTGATAACTTTCATGTCTCTCCCGAGGCGTTGCATGACGATGTTTATTTTTATTTTTTGCAGATCCATAGAAATTTATTTAGGCATCAAAACAAACACCATGCACGTGGAAACATCCATTTTCATGATGACAGTTTTCTGTAAATAGTTCGGGAAAAGTTTGTTACACGGAAAACACCGCCATTGACAAGACTCTCAATTATAAATTAATCCTACATGCATTTTTCAGGGCAGTGGATTCATCCTGTTTGCCGGGACTGTAAATTTATCCTTTTGTCGGAACTGTAAATTTATCCTTTTGTCGGAACTGTAAATTCGTCCTATTTATTAGAACAATAAATTCACCCTATTTGTTGGGACTTTAGATTCGAGATAATGACTGTAGCCGCGAAAACCACCCAAACTGAATCATCGCGACTAAACTTACGCATTACACAGTATGTAAAAATCATTAGTTATTGTAAAATCACAACAACGTACATGTGACGAAAGGAGAAATCGTTTGAAATACAAAATAATGCGAATTGGTGAAAACTTGAGTATCTACAGAACTTATCAGCGATTTCCAATAATGCGGTTTTCAGAAAAGGCGTTCATATTTTTTGTATCCTGAATCATATTTTGCTGTCAACAGAACTTTTATGTATTGCTTCAAAGAAAAAATATACCAGGACATGAAATGGATAACAATATAAAATTTTGTCAATATTTTCGGAAATTAAGTTTTCTGACCAAAAAAAAAAAAAAAAAAAATCTTGGGCTTTAATAGTACATAATGTGAACATGTTTTTATATTTCTCTTCTGGTGCTATTATTTCCTTTCTTTATTCTTATTATTTGCTCCAAAGGAAAGGCTTGAAATAATTTTTATTTATAAGCTTCTCATGGTAAAAGCATGTACATGTATTATGAATGCCTAAGAAGGAATAAAAAGAAATCACACACCAAGTAAGATGGTATAATACCGGTAACAGCATACAAAATAGTTACATTACACAGAATACTTTTATCTCGTATCATATATCCCAGTCATTTCATTAGTGTTAGAATCACGATACAGTGATTTTGATTGGTTGAAATGTTATATATTTTATGACGTCATCTTGTACGAAAGGGTGTTTTAAAATATAAATGGGCAAAGTTAACATTGCATTAAACATAATAAAACATATATACAAAGTCAAGTGTAGGGCAACACGGACCTCCGACAAAAGCGAAGGCAGGATCCGGTGCCATGGAGGAGTAAGCATCCTCTGCTGACCGGTCGCACCCGCCGTGCGCCCATAGTCAAAATAAAGTGAAGCGGGATCCGTTGGTCAAATCTCGTAACGAAAGATGACAAGTTTAAAACCAAAAAAGGCTAGCTGAAACAAATCAGCTCAACATCATGACGGGTTGATAATTTGTAATCGCAAACAAGTGACGTCACGCCGTGAGATATATTTGGTAAGTCGTACCATTTTTAATGAGGTATTATTTGCGATTTAAAAATCAGTTGCATAAATAAGAAATGGTCCTAACAGTTTTTATTTGCTCAGGATATCAACTGACAATGGACGAGAACTTTGGCATCAAGCGCTACATCGTTCATTTCGAGTCGTCCGAATTGTCAGTGGATACCCTGATCATCCGAAACTATGTTAAAGTAGCTTCCTAGATAGACTGCGTTCTTTTACCGAATGATTGGCATATCGTCTTAATATTTTGTTTATCCATTGAATTAAAACCACTCGAAGCTTAATAATCTGTTTATTTACAACTCAATAAATCATAACGGCACGAATTTGCACGGACAATCTGCAGCACTGTACTTCAGATTTTTTTATGGCACTGCGGGAGTTCACATGATACACTTTTGCACATTTTAAGTAGTAATATGATAACTTTGAACTCCGAAATCTTCGATATAGTATCGTTCTGTACTAGCTTGAATTGATTTGTTTAAACAATGGGTACAGACAGGCGATCAGAAAATGTTTACTGACCTTCATAACCAATTACTCTACGCGTGGTGTCGTCTGCGGGCGAGTTAAATTAGCGCCGGTCCTAGGCGAAACTTAGACCCCCTGTCCAGTTAAATTGTCAATTTCGGCTTTAAATAACAACCAATCTATTTAAAAAAATTGCTCTTATTTACCGAAAACGGGATCATGATATGCATTCGTGATTATGACCCTTTACATGATAACCGTTTGATTTAAAAAGCCCTGGCGATATTGCAAAATTGACAAATTTCTTACATAAGTTTAAATTACATTTGAAAGTTCCTTTAACCGGTGAATTGGCTTTCGTGTGTAAAAATAATAATTACAATCCCAGACGGGTAAATGAAGAACTCTATATACGTGGGAGTCTTCCTTTTCACACGGATGATCAAGGAACGTTTGAGCGAATTATTGAAGAAAAAATTTTCATTTTTGAAAATAAACGAATGCATGCACTACGGCGCCTCATGAACCGCGTAAGCACTGCAGTTCATACCTTCATGTATTATCAGAGCTGAAAGTTACTCCTCATACTTATATTCTACTTTCATTTCAATCAAAATTCACAGCCGTTAAAAAAGACACGTACAACATATATGTATGTCCATACACGCATTGGACACAAAGCGTCGCATGGTTATCTTTATACAACTGGTAAAAAACATTGGAAGCGTAAATATAAAAAAAACTATATGAATGTTCACGTGGTGTATGTACTTATACAGATGCACTGGGATAGCCCATGATATTTAAGTTTATTTTGATGATTTCATCGCGAGTATCTCTCCTTTATTTTCGCCCCTAACGTAACCAGATACACTAAATCGGTGATGTTTAAAATAACTTATTAGGAAAAATGTAATGTCCTAAAATATTGCGATATTATCACGATATTAAGAAAAAATATTGTGATATATCGCGATACAAAATTTAAAATCTAAAACATAAGCTGCGAATTTACAATTTCTTTAAGATTCACCAACCCTTTTTAAAGCTTTATTGCCCCCCTCCCCCAAATCTTTGAAATGTTCATTGGAGCTAGAGTAAACCAAAATCGAATATTTATTAAAAGTAAATTAAACCAAGTGACACTTTTCATCTTCCGGACTTGATAGATGTTCAACTTGGAAAGAGATTTTGAACACCGTTTTTAAAATTGATTGAGAAATGACCTATCGAATGCATTTCTATACTTGTACACTACCGTAATTATTCTCTCATATTTTAATTTGCAGTAATACATGTACATGTATTACCTTTTACTTTGGTGTCGAAATATTTTTTGGGTTAAAATTGTGATTTATTATTTCAATGGAAAGGAAAACAATGTTTATAAACTTTTGTTATTGGTATCATTTTGTGTTAGAAAATCTTAGCTTTAGAGTGCAACGATGATAATTACAATTCGGGACGGCTAAATCAATAAGGGATTCTTCCTTATAAGTTTTGAGTAGTAAAAATCAGTCCCCCTAATAAAACTGCCAGGAAAACTGATCAAAACCATTTTCAAGTTAATATAATTCCTACCTGTGGAATCGTCTGCATATATGTTTAATTAAAAAAGTAATATAATTGGTTATAGTGTCTAAATTCGCATCCACGTATGCAACAAGGATAAAAATATAATTATGCAAAAAGGTAGGTATTTGTAAAACAACATTTATTACGAGGACATACCACAGAAACTGAAGGATTATTTAGAAGCCATTCAAAGGACCTCGTGCTACAATTCCGTGGATCTTCATTACATAGAAGGCCAATCCTACAGGGCTCACCAAAAAACACGTGTTAGGTGTATTGTTCTTGCCAATGTCGAGTTCCCACGTTATAGTGTCGGACGATAGGCTTTAATAACAGATTTGCAAAATTTCCAGCAAATATGGCGTGTTCATTCAAAGTTATTAAAGAAAACATTTCTTTACTTGGTTCACTTGCTTTTGCAAAATCAAGTTACTAAAAGAGTGCAATTCCGCAGATAAGTACATGTACAATAAAATTTACTACCGTGTAGTACACTCAAGTGCGTACGTGTCGAAACATTTTATTTTCGGTTGATGACAGTATCAGTAATACTCTTGA